>BQNB010058889.1:0-37569 GCA_026074375.1 Tanacetum coccineum
GTTATGGTAAAGATTGTTAGACACGTCTATACATCAACGAAACTATCATTTATTCTTTATTCTTAGAAAATTGTATTTGAAGTGTATATCACATGATTTTAAATTTTGGGTATAATATTTTTGTTTTGAGTTGTATACATTACATGTTAAATATTTTTGTTTGTAATTTCATGCACTCGTGTAAAGTATGTGTAAGCAAAACACATTAAACATTTAAGCAATTGAACATAAAAAACACATGTAAAATTACATTATCTGGAAAAAACACATATGCATATTAATTTTTGAAAACATGCATGTTGAAAAAGAAAATTTTAAAAATAGAATAAAAAATTAAATTTCTAAAATTTAGGAATTAAAAAACGTTTTTTATTAAAATAATTCAAAAAGAAAATAAAAAAGTAACTTTACTATTATGCCCTTTTGAATTAAACAATAGAAATAAATATTCAAAAAAATCTAATTGGTTGATGCTAGTTCTCGCAGTTCTGTACATTCATTTGGTTCTGAAAAGAACCTCACCCTATATATATAATTCATAACCCAGAGGATATGATAAGACACGTGGTCACGTACGAGTATGCTAAGAATATTGCAACGTGTACATGCTGGGTTTCCTGCTTTATTGGTAATTTGGTATAACTCTCAAAAGTGATCCGATATCCCCAAGATCTTGGATACATCAACTGTATCGTATCGTAAAGTGTGTCGATATCGAAGGTAGTCGCCATGTGTCCCTGTGTCATATGAATACTCCGCTCATTTTATTCTTAGAGAGATTAAACGATCACCCTCTAAACAGACAATACGAGTACATGTAGCAACACGAGATTTTAAAACGACAAAAAATTATAATTATGATGTTATGATTATTATTAAATTTAATCAACTATGAATTCAAAATAATAAAAAGAGTTGTAATATGGTGTATCTTATAGTAGAAATTGTGAATGATTATTCTTTTTGAAAAATGATTGTTGTACTTATTAATTATTAGGGCTGTAAACGAACCGGACGAACACGAACGGAGCTTTGTTCTCGTTTATTTAATTTTAACCGGACAAGTAAACGAACACGAACGATTAAACGGACGAATTTTCTTGTTCATGTTCGTTTATTAAGAAAATGAGTTGTTCATGTTCGTTTATTAAGAAACTAAACGAACATAAACGAGCGAACATAAATGAACGTAGGAAAAACATATAGAATATTATCAAATTATGCATAATATTATGTTTTATAAGTGTTATTTTATTTAAACATACCAGATTTAAAAGTATACAATTAAAAGATATGATATACAAACATAAACATATAAATGAACATAAACAAACGTTAATAAACGCCTAATCGGACGTTCACGAACATAAACGAACGAACGTGACTTGTGTTCATGATCGTTCATTTAACTAAACTAACGTAAAATAATGTTCATGTTCGTTCATTTAATAAATAAAAGAACATGAACGAACTTTTTACCGAACGGTTCGTGAAATGTTCACTGAACGTTCAGTTCGTTTACGGCCCTATTAATTATGTTTAAAAATGTATTTAATGATTTGATTGATTGATTTAAAAAAATATTTGGTGAGAATTTAAAGAGAGAAAATACATAACACAAATATACAAGTGATTTATGCATTAGATGTGTATTTAGGCATGCGTTGTAAGTCTAAATAGCACTGTTTTTTTTTGTAAATTACACTAAAAAAAGTTGTTATGCAACTTTTTTGAAATTTTGAGTGGGAACAGTGTTAAGGCAGTACTACCTCTGTCTCAAAATTATTGTCCATTATTTTATATTAGGTTGTCTCAAAATAATTGTTCATTTTCAAAAATAGATAGGGAATTTAGTTCGAGTTTACTACAGTACTCTCACTTGAGGTTATTATTACAAACATTAAAGAAGTTTTAAACTAATTAGTTAAGGATAAAACAGTCAAAAAATATAAAAAAAAATAATAATGTTGTAATGATGATGTTTTTTTTAAATTATATTTTTTTTGTCTGTGGACAATAATTTTAGGAAGGAGGGAGCATTTCATTAAGAGCACAATGTGTCACGGATTTTGACACATCAACGCCATCTCACTATTCAACTTTTCACATTCACATGCCAAAACATTCCTCACTCATCACTTACATCGTGTTTTCAAAAACTTAAAATGCAAAGTAAAAGAAATAAAAGAGATAAAAGAAATAAAACTCTTTACCAAGAAATAAAAGAAACATAAATAAAAAGAAAAGTAAATAAAAAAGATAGTAAATGAAAAAAAATAGAAAAGAAGTTGTGTGTTCTTGAGTATAAAAAGAAGAAAGAAAGTAAAAGTATGTTGTCAATTTTTTATATTGTTGATTTTATAGAAATAATATTATACTCTTAGAAACAAATAATGAACTAAACTAAATCAATGATAGTTTTATCATTTACTTTTTTTTGAACGGCGGTGATTTTATTGAAACTAGCAAGGAGCTAGAAAATAACACAAAAAATTACATACCAAAACTAAAAAGAGGTGGGTTTTGAAGCTAATCAACTCAACTCAAGTTTTTAGATCTACATCTACTATTGACCCACATAAACGACTGCTTTACAAAATTATCATAAAATAAATTGTTCCTCGGTCTCACCTTTCCAAACATACATGCGTTTCTATGACACCACACATGCCACCATACCGGCAAGAACGCTGCCTCCAAAAACTGTTTTTGCATCGTATTTAACCGAAGAGCCAAGAACCAATCTAACCATTGTTGATAGCATCTCATCTCTGGAATATGAATATCCCACCACCTTTCAAACATGCAATATACTTGAGTAACAAAAGAACACTAAAAAAAGATGGTTCGTTGATTCCGTACACTCTCCACGTACATGACATAGAACCGATGGAACATCAATGCCACGAGCATCCAAGTTTTATCATTTACTTAGTGGTTGTACTTGTTTAGTTACCTTTCATCTCAAATGTAAGATGAAATTATTCATAAAAGAAACCCCAAAACTTTCATCACCTTTACCCTTCACTTAAATTCTTAAAAAATCCAAAAACATGACAATTTTTAGGTTCCTCTCATTTACTTCCTTTTCTTCTCAAAACCAAACTTGAGAACACACTATTAAGTCATTTTCTCATTTGAGACCCATCATTTTATTATATTTTTTATTTTTCTAAACCATCTAACTTTGCATTCATTCAAATAAAAATACAAATTATATAAAACTAAAAAAAACTTAAAAAATTAAAAAATAAAATACATTACATAAACTTTAACAATTTTAAAACACCAAATGTTTAAGGGTATAAGTTGAAACTTTTACATATTTAAAGGTTTGAAAAAGAAGAAAAATTAAAAATAAGTGTCGTCTTCTTCACAACACACACATACTAAAACACAACACAAACAGAAACTTAAAATTTAATAGATTAAAAAATGAGTTCGTTTTGAGCCACGTGAGAATGGCGCGCTGGTGCCACGCCACCATGTGCTATAATGAAACATGGTATGAATTTTTAGGTGTGGATTTAAATTTTAAAAAGGTATGTCGACTGTTTAGTATTGAGCATTATTTATTAATAAGAATTTTAGGTTTTTAGGTTTTAAGCAAAAATATTTTTGCTTTGTATGTAGTAGAGAAGTAATATATTATTATATTATATTGGACCATCAAAAAGCTCATGGGTCGGTTACGTTATATTTATATTGTTGCAAACTTTTCATTATCAATTAACGAATCACATTACACTTTATATTTTTTTTGAACGGCAACTTTATTAGAACAAAACACTAGCAAGGAGCTAAAGACAAAATTACAAAGAAATCAAATAGGGATGTTGCAACCAACTAACCCAACTAAAGTTACTTTTACATCTAGAACAAAACACTAACACATTACACTTTACATAATATCATAACCACGACATTTCTTTTTAAACCTTACAAAACGTTCCAAAATTGGGTTTCAATTTTTACGTATCATTCACCCATCACCCAATAATTTTCAACCCACAAGTTTTGTATACGAACAACAACAACAACCTTTTCATCAAGATAATCTGTTCCAACCTATGTTCAACCAACAAATGTACCAACAACAACAATCTCATATATATCGTCCACAAATGTTACACGATTCAATGTCACCACCAACATACCATTCTCAAAATTCTCAAAATTATTTTCCGGTTAACCATTTTAATGTTGATGAAGATTTGGACCTATTTTTGATAGTTATTATTCTCTGACTCAAGGTTCGGGTGGTCTATTCGTACCTGCTCCAAATGACTCTCCCGCCGAAGAAGTGGCGGCTGTCACAAAGAAAGTGTAGAAGGGACGTTAAAAAGCCACGACGAAAAAGAAGATGCTAGATTTCCATTGACCACAAAGTAAAAGTTAGCATTGAGTAAAGCTTTGATACATACGTCTACACACGTCAAAATATAGCGTTAAAGAGAATGCTCAAAAGAGTGCGGGATTTTGGACGACTGTACTAGATGACTTTGAGAAGGAAATGGAGAATCTAAAAGAGGCTTTGATGCCCTCAAACACAAATGAAAATCACGTCTTCGTCCTAAAGCCGGTAAATTTGGTGCGATTGATGATAATGTAAAACGAAAGAGTCAGAGTCACGCATATAACCAAGAGGTGTACGATCAAGCGATAGCAAAATATCGTGCGATGTATTGTCGAAACTTGACTATGATTGAGCAGTGAAAACTTTTAAGAGAACATAAAAGTTAATAGAAATGCCAAAATTTAACAAAATCAAAAACGTTGCAAAAAAATGAAAATAAGAAGAAAAAAAAAGGTGGTAAAGAAGGTTCTCTTGTTATACGAGGTTGGTTGCGAAGACAAAAGTTCAATATAGACCCAATATTTGTCATAACACAATAAATCAATCTTAGTCACTCATTTTTTTCATCAAAAATAAAATAACCCACTTTCCACATCTTTTTAAAAAATTAAATATCTCACACACTGTTAATCGTTACGCAAAACAAAACATATCATCGCGACGAGAATTAAATTATCTTTCTATAGATGGGCGACACTATGTACTTTCGACAAACTTTTTTTTATGATTTTATGAAGTCATAGACGATTTTATGAAGTCATATATGATTTATGAAATCATATATGATTCGTTATACGAATCATATATGATTCGTTATACGAATCATATATGATCAGTCATACGAATCATATATGATCAGTCATACGAATCATATATGATTTTCGCAATTCGTGACTGAAACAAAATTGAAAAAAAGTTCGTCGGAATCACAAATCATATATGATTTTATGAAATCATATATGATTTGTTATACGAATCATATATGATTTTCGCAATTCGTGACTGAAAAAAAAAATCGAAAAAAAGTTCCTCGAAAGTATATCGTGTCACCCGTCTACTGAAAGATAAAAAAAAATACTCGTCGCAATGGTGTTTTTTTTGTCGTGTGACGATTTACCATTTGTAAGATATTTTATTTTCAAAAAAGAGGTGAAAAGTGGGTTCTTTTATTTTTGATGAAAAAATAGATGGTTGAGATTAATTCATTGGATCTATGACAAATAATGGGTATATGTTGATCTTAACTCTGGTTACGAAGAAGATCATATAGAAGAAAAGATGAGGTAACACTAATGTGTCAGTGATGACTGCAATCATTGTACTCCCTTATCACATTTAGCCTTACCTTCATCAAAACCACCCCTCACAAAAAAAGCGCACTCCGTAATAGAGTCACACGAGTGAGATACTAACCCTCCACACCTATTGACTTCACCTGATCACCGCCATCGACTAACATACACCGAAAACATCCCGCGTGAGTAGAGTGTCTAACTAGAAACACCCCTCGCGTAACTAGAAACACCCCTCGCGCGTGAGAAGAGGGTGGCTATCTTGAGTGAGTGCCCTCTGAGTATAGCCGATCCTAACAATCTCAATTTTGTCCACTCCTGAAATCTAAAATTCCTGGAGTAGCGGTTCAATCCAGAGAAATGTATCAACCTATCAATTACAATACATCAATTACAATTCCAACACATTACAATTTTAACACATTGAATTACAATTCATTCAAATTACATTTGCGTTAACAGATTACAATTCCTTTCAAATATACTGCGAACCAAACGCACCCTTAAATCTCATTTTTCAGTTGTTCAATCCATACACACGCATGCCCCTAAGCAAATCGGCTCGATTACTAGCGAACCTGCAGTTTCAGTTCGTTTTCCTACTCTTTAGGACATTGACAGTGCCATAAATGAGATTAGAGAATCTGAAACAAGATAACCCGTTCAATCAAGAGAGATGTATGTACCCCCTAGAATCTCACTTTTCGATTGCTCAGTCCACACACATGCCCCTAAGCACTCCATACACACATGCCCCTAAGCAAATCCGCTCGGTTACTAGCAAACCTGCAGTTTCAGTTCGTTTTCCTACTGTTACGACATTGAGTGCGCCATAAATCAGATAAGAGAATCAGAAACAAGATATCAAAGTAAAAATAGGTGGCGTCACATAGTTTCTATGCTTATAAATGGAAGTTGGAACAAAGTACAAATATGCACAGAAGTTGTTACTTGCATTCACCGTTGGAAGTTCCTAATAAGTGGCATGTACATAGCTCTCTCAGTAGATAGCCTAATTTTAGTTTCGTTTTATAACTACTACAGTCGAAAAAAGACCAAAAAAGCATGAAACTACCACTATAGCACTAAGAACATTTACAAATTGGTGTCTTCACAATCACATATTGAACAAGGACCAGCAAATCTCAGGCTCTCAGCTCCTGTAAATAAAAGTAACAGGCTTATAATGTCTTTGTTGTCTCATAGGCCAAAATCAGCTCCCAAATCGAACCCCAACTCTTGGAATGTGAAGTTACCATCTTCAGGCCTTCCCGGCATCAAAAAATCAAAACCATAATCAGCAACAGCACCAACATCGCAATTATCTTCCCACTTGGGTCTAGTATATGGGTTCATTGGTTCCGGATCCAACCAACCCATGTCGAGCTCCTGATCCATCGCAGGATGCTCTGGCATCAAAAAACCAAACCCAAAACCACCTCCAGTCCATAAGTTACATCTTGCCTGATTTTCACTTTGTGGCTCATTTTTTATCCAAGTCTGAGACACACCAGGCTCATCAAACCCGTTTTGACCCATTCCGTTCCCTGTATTTTGGGAGTTCCTCTGGCCCATCATTTCAAGCAACTCCCCCATATCGAACATCTCATTGACATGTGGCAAACTGATGTCCTCGTTAATCTCTACCGGTTCATCCTTGATTCTAAAATTCTTCACTTCCTCAATAGGTTCTTCCTTAACTTCATGTTTAACTATACTATCTTCACGTTTCGAGTCACCTTCATCTTGTTTAATCATTTGTCTACTCGAACAAGCTTTAGAATCTTCCAAAGAATGACTACAGGTCGTTGTCGAGTCACAACTCGAAGCACTACCATTCGACACAACCATCTGACTATACTCATTCATCGACCTACAATTGGGTAAATTAAGCCTAGCACAAGGCCCATACATAACTCTAGCAGCTTCATCATAAGCCAAAGCAGCCTCAACAGCAGAACCAAAAGTCCCTAACCACAATCGACTCCCTCTATTCGGTTCTCGAATCTCGGCCACCCATTTTCCCCAAGTCCGTTGTCTCACGCCACGAAACTTGCATCTCGAATTCTCGGGCCCACCTTTACCTTTCATACAACCTTTTTTTGACCCTTTAGCCGGAACTTTTCGGGCTGGCTTTGCTTTTTCATCTAGTGAGTCGATTTTATTGTTGTATTCTTTCCATTTTGCGAGTGTTTCAGCTACCCCTTTTGGCCCATCACGTCTGCTTCTTGATTTACGCTTTCTAGAGGAATCCGTTGATGATGAAGGTGTGGTTGAAGGTTGATCCGAATGAGTCATTCTCGTATTTCTGCAAGTAAACAAAAGACCTCGATTAACCATAAACAAAGCAGCAATCTTCGCCTAAAATACTAAAGCAATAAACTAAGAAAACATATAAAAATGACTTAAGACCCTTAAAATAGTTGTTTAGAAAAGGGAGAACACAAACTTTTTTCCATCCACCACTAAATATGCATTTGGCTGTTCTATGTGCATCAGATATTTTTGGTAAATGGCAAAAAAAATTGTGTGTACAAATCAACTCCTCCCTTTAGAAAAGGCAACACAAATCAACTTTGCTTGGAGCTGAAGTAAAAGACTGCTTTATAGGCATTAAATATGAAGTGCCAGAAATAACAAAAATTCTACCTTGGAGCCAACATTTTCTTGCGCCCAAAGTTACCCACCACCTAATTATTTTAACTTTCCCTTTTATTCAGCTAACTATTTTTTTATTTTTTTATTCAGTTAACTAGTATCCAACCAATTGTAAAAATCAGTGTACAATTGAAACTACTTGATAATTTAATTCTGCAAACTGTTCAAATTTTTTGCGACAAATTGTGTTTCATTATATCCATATGATAAAAACATACTCCCCGTCCTATCACAACTGTTCAGTTTTACTTCCTAGAATTTTTCTTGTTCTAACTTTGAACTTCAAAATTTTTATATGTGTTATATAATACTGGTACTTGATAAAAATTACATCGATAAAAATACATTTAAAACTCAATCCATACATATATTTTGAATCGAATGTTGTAACACAAAAAAAAATTAAGGTCGTCAAAGTTGAAAAAGTAAGACTCTAGAAAGAAACACACTTATTTTGGATCACCAAATTTGATACCAACCAAAGTTTTCTGGCCCCCATGTAGTATAGTATTCATTTCAGTTCAAATGACTACATTTAAAAATCAAAAACCAGTAAAATAAGTTCCATAACACGAAATCATCAAAATCACAACCTATATAGGTATACTGTCATATTCATCAAAAAAGAATTAACATAATCATTTTTAATTGCAAAACTAATTCTTATGAAAAGAATATTTGTGGTGATTTTGAAATAAACAATACTACTCAGACCAAGCACAAGAATGAAACAGAAAGGTTGATAACTAAATACCTGTTGATAAACATGTGTGATGAATAGAATCAATAACTGCTTGCTTGAAATCGCTAACTACTGTTGTTCTGAAAATAAAAATCTATAAAATTGTCTTTATCCGTAGATATATCGACATAAAGGGTATAAAAGAATCTTGTGAGTTTTAGGAAATAAAATTATGGGAGGTGAGTCAACACGTTCGAGATATTTATAGCCTTCTCTAGATAATGTATAAAGTAATATTAAAATGCGATATTTTTTTGAAAATAATATCTGGATGGTAATAAAGATGACGTGTTCCATGATTTGATGGATCCGTGGCTTTTTGAAATCCGGGAGTTTTGACACGTGGCAGCTGAGTTGAAAGGGTTTTGATTTGCGGCTCGTTTCTAGTATCATCATTTTATCCTTTCTTGCTCCCGAAGAGTCTCTGACTATCTTCGGTTAGGTTCACATCTTTATGATGTTGCCACTTATTTTCTCGTTATTGCATTTACGTTTTTTCATAACTAAAACTGGTCAAAACAAACTATGCTTTGGATATTATGTTAAAAAAAAAAAAAAACCTATGCTTTTGATAGAAGGTCGATAAATAAAATCTGCTTTCATGATAAAACGAGGTTTTTAACCCGAGTTTTGTTGCGAAGCGAGATGTTTTACGTTGAATACTAACTTTGCAATTGAACGATAACCCAATGACTATTTCTGTATAATATTATTAAAAAACTTTGCAAAAATACGATAACTCAAGAACTATTTCCGTATAGTATTTATCTCGGGTCGGTGAATTTTTTTTTACGGAAATAGTTCTTCGGTTATCCTTCCGTTGCAAAGTTAGTCATTAAGGACTAACTTTGCAACGGACTGATAACCCCAAGGACTATATCCGTAAATTGTTTCCGAAATTTTTTACAGAAATATTTTACCGGGGTAACCTTTTACTCAAATTTTTTTAAAGAAATAGTTATTGGGTTATCGTTCTGTTGCAAAATTAGTCATTAACGACTAACTTTGCAATGGACAGATAACCCGAGAGACTACTTCCGTAAATTTGGCTCTCGAGAGTGGAGAAAAAAGTCGTATTTCCCAAGGACTGCCTTGATCAATTTGTAACTTATGCCTCAGAGGCGTAGGTTAAGGAGGGTTATACTGCTTGCGTGTCATTTTCTGAATGACCAGTCAATGATTATGGGCCTGATATGAGGATCATTCAATGACTGCTGACCATTCAAAAAGTAACACAATGTAAAACCCTTTTTTAACTTATAACCTTAGAACAAAGGTTAAAAAAATGACCGAGTTTCTTTTACTTTGGTAAGCAAAACATTATATGGTAACACTTATCATTGTAGGAGACAAATGCAATATTTTATTTGTATTAAATATCTCATTTTTAGAGATAAGTACAAGGGGCGAAATGATTTTCAATTTCACTTTTACTACCGCCGTGTTGTCTTTTAAAATATGGTATTTTTTAGGTTTATAAAAAAGTATTAAAAAATATAAAAATTTTGCTTTGGTTTCTTTGTTAACAGTATAATCTAGTTTTTTATCAGTTTTTGTTGTGTATTTTTTGTCAGTTTAATATTTTTGACTTATTAAACCTTTTTTTCTTCGCATTTTCAGTTTTGTAATTTTATAATAAAAAGAAAATTAAAAATTAAAAAATAATAATAATAAACAAAAACAAAAAGAATATAAATGATGTTTTAAGAAGGTATTTTTAACATATCGCTTAAAATATAGTAATATGCTACTCCTTCATTATATTTATTGTACGAAATTATGTGTTTTTCTCTTTTTAGTTATGCATTTTGATATTTCAACAAGCCATAAAATATTGCAAATTGATATACTAAAGTGGTTCAAGCTCACTAATCACACGTTAGAATCAAGCTCATTTTTAATATAGAATAAACGAGACCATGGCTAGCATGAGAAGTCTTCTCAGGTTGTGCGACACACACATGAGATAGTTGTTTGCCAACTATCACTAACGATTAAAATGTACAGTTTGAATATGACAATGAGAGACACACGACTAAGAACAGATGAGATGGCAAGGCCACGTACGAACTGTACCAAGACAATGAAGGAATGTCGCGTGTCATCCTTTTGTGCTAATCATATTATCAATACATGGCTTACCCACAACCGTTGATCTTCCTAATGGGTTCATCCCACAAAACCTAAGTGCTGCTCTATAAATAGAGAGCATCTCACACATGCAAAAGGATCACATCCTCTCGCATATTTTACACTAGGGGTGCTCACGGTCCGAAAACCAGACCGGACCGAACCGAAACCGATTTGTCCAAAACACCGGACCGAAATGGTCCGGTTCGGTCTTTGGTCCGGTTCGGTCCAACAAGGCATAATTGGCGGGTTTTTCGTAAGACCAAACCGGATCGGACCGGACCGATCAGACCGAGGACCGAAAATAAGGAAAAATGATGGACCGAGGACCGGACCGGTTTCTCGGTCTGTTCCGGTCCGCGGTCCATTTTGCTCACACCTATTTTACACACATTGTTTCATATAATAAACGCACACACTTTGGGTGCATACCATTCAACACATGAAAACGAACAACACAACCATCTCAAAGCATCTTTTAATCACGTTTTACATACCTTACGTAAAAATGGCGCCATCCGTGGGACGTGATAAGAAATAGCCGCTAACTTTTACCTATCTTTCTTCATTTATCATTTGAAAAACATAATATTTTTCTTTCTTTATTAAAAGGTTTTTAACAAAAAATGGCTGGTGAACAAAACCTCACAAACTCCGAACTAACTCGCAACCACCTCGCACCAGTCCAGGTAGAAGACCTCACTAATACTGAGGATGGTCAACAGACACTTGAAAACGAAACACACCAGTCATTTAGAAGCTTTACAACAGGACCTATTGGAGAGGTGCACGCAATAAGTGACCAAGTTAACATGCAAACAACACCTTTCCAGGATGACCCCTTAAGGTACCAAGAGGAGCAACGACAAATCAAGCGAATCGTATAGTCGAGGCAGTCCCAAGAGTACATGAGTCAGATTAGTACATGATCTCATGGGTTATAATCAGGAAGATGATTTTCGTACACCTGTATCGACCAACATGTTAGGTTATAGGGTTCGGCCGGAGGATCGACAACATTACATCTAAGTGTTCCCAACAAAAGCGGCCAACCAAAAACAACTTAGGTCAGAAAGAAGGTCATCGGAGTCTCATGTAACCTTACATCCACCACCTTTTACTCCTCCACATACTCATATGGCCATTGCCCAAAACACACAACCTCTTAACATTAAGTCTCAGGTTGTAACACCCCCAAATCTGGGTAACAGCGGAATATAATGTATATCCGAGGGCGTTACTTCATAGATCAATAGCACAAGATATGAGAACAACCACTAAACGTGTCATTTGATAAAGATACATTGGATTAACAAAATACTTGTCTGTTACATAAGCTCATGGCTTCAAATTGTTCAACAGTATAAATAAAGATTTCGGTTTATAACAATTGTCCCCAAAATGTAATAAGACCCCAAATATTTGATATGACTCTTCAATTATTGACTTCCAATGTATCACTGCACCTCGTGCCTTATTGACCTGAGAAAACATGCTTAAAACGTCAACATAAAGTTGGTGAATTCATAGGTTTATGTAAATCAATAGTAGGACCGCAAGATTTCCATGTGTATGATTAAGCAACAAATGCAAACATCATAAAAAGTAATTACGTTTAGGCTGGAGGGGGGGGGGGGGATGGGGGGACCGGGGGGGGGGGGGAAGGGGGGGAAGAGGGGGGGGGGGGGGGGGGGAATGGCGGGAGGGGATCAAAAAGAACAGTATAGTATAGAGGTATGTAACGGGGGAGGGGGGGGTAGGTAGGGGATGAGGGGGGAAGGGGCGTGGAAGAGCTAAAGAAAGAAGTGGTGTGAGAGAATGAGCTATGGGGAGGAGGGGTGAGGGGGAAGGAGGGAAGGGCAGGAGGGGAAAACCGTTTTACACTGTCGTTACTTACTTTTTTTTTTGACCACCTAAGGCTAGTTGTCAAGTCTAATCCTTGTAGCTAGAACCAATCTATAGACTCTTGACTATAGAAAGAGCTAGGGGGGGGGGGGGGTTGAATAGTTTTACCGGTTAATTAGCGTTTTAAAAGTTTGCTTATGAAATAGTTTGATTCGAGATGTATGTCAATCAACCAACAATATGAATCACAACTAAACTATCTAATAATGCAAGTAATAAGTAAAGAGATAAAGAAAGAAACGATCAAACCAAGACACCGAGATTTATAGTGGTTCGGCAACGAAGCACCTCTTCGTTCCTACTCCACTCCCCGAGCACTCCACTCGAGATTTCACTATGTCAACAAGCTCCCTTTAGGCGGAGAAAACCGTTTACACGTCGCTTACTTTCTTTTCCGACACTAAGCTAGATGTCGAGTCCTAATCTTAGCTAGAACCAATCTAAGACTTCACTAAGTCTTCAAACACTCACAAGATCTACACTCTTGGATTGACACACAATCCAAATCACACCAATATACAATCTACACACTTGGATCTACACTTGATCCAATTAATACAACAACACAAAATAAATCTAATGAATGTTTGTGATCTTGAAGAAGAGAAGAGAGAAAGATCACTTGATAACAATTCGTATGTAGAAGAATACGATTGTTCTTCTCTTGCACTTGATTAGAAGGTGAAGAAGGGAGGAAGAAAGAATTAATCACTTGAAACAAAATCAAGGTATGTTAGTGATCAAGATATGTGTTTTAGAAAGAAAGGAAGAAGAGAGAAAACTAGATCTGATAGAATTTTTGGCAAGAGGAAGTCTGATTTTGAAATGGGTGGCCCAGTATTTATAGGGGACAAAAAAGTAGCCGTTGCTGGTGGCGGTCCCGGCGGCCCCTTATATATAAGGGGGCCGCCACTAGACTCCGCTCCCTTTTTTGTCCTTTTGTGGTGAAGGTTGTATCTGTTATGGAACCTTCCATTTTGGGGGGAAAATTTGAAATTCAAATTTTATGTTTTTAATAAAACATTTCTTTTAATTAATAAATAATTTGTTTTTATATTTTTATAAAAACATTTTTGTGGAAGTATAAGATTTAAGAAAAAATTATTTTCTTGATCACTAATCATGTTTAATGATTTGTTTATCCATACCTTAAGTGATTAATCATAAAAATAGAATTTTATGATTAGTAATTTATAAACGTTTAATTTTATCGTAAACTTTTTCATATTTTGTGATTATCAAAACATTGAGAGGTCAAAAAATATAAATAACGTTTTTGGACATTATTTGTATTAACAATCTCTCCCTTTTTGATGATGACAAAATATAAACTCATTTAGTATAAAATTTAAAGGTTTATAAATTATTAATGAGTTTAATTCTACTTCTCCCCCTTTTTGTCGAATCCAAAAAGGTTGATCGTCGAGTTGAGTAGAGAGAAAGAAGTCGATGATTAAAGACTCCTGCTTGATGTAAGCTCCCCCTTGTTCGGGGCACCAAGGGATCGATCTTACGATAATTTGTTTGCTACAAAACAAGATTAGAGGTACAAGTGCAAGCAAGTATAGCATGACAAATATCTTAAAGATTCAATCCACACATTTTGAAGCATAAATAAAGTTCATTGAAATTCATAGATAAGTCATATATGGTCACAAGGACTATATATATGAGAATACAAGCATAAGATAATGACAATCAAGACATAACATATTAAAGCATCTAATGAAGATAGACTAGTAGTTGATTCTTGACTTCAAAGGATGTGATATTCAAAAGGTAGGAGACTTTTATTAAAGCAAATTAATCACAAGAGTGTGATTAATTGAAGAGTGAGAACGAAGAAGATGGTGACTCGTTTTGGTGATGGACTTGTGATTGGGGTATGAGACGGGTGATGAGGAATTGAATGAAATTAATTTCATTCCTCAATGAGTGCAAGTGGTTGGTGGTGTACCGACCGACAACACTGCCCGCAACACAAACTAGCATGACAACCTACTTGACTTAGTAGGAAACCATTGGATGGAGTGGAGAGGATGGGGTGGATTTTGGGAATCATGAGTGAGGAGACGGTGTAGAGTTTGGTGGACGATTAATCTCTTTGGGTAGTTCATAGTGGTTAAATGGAGGAGTGTGTTTCTTGAAGTGGTGGTGTTGAGTTATTGTGACGAGTGGGTGATGATTTTGGTAAAGGTGTCTTTCGCTTCCAAACTTGACGAACCGTCATCCTTGGTTTTTTAGTAAGGTTAGGATGATGATTTGAGCAAGACATTTGTGTGGAGGAAGATAGTATGAGGAAGATTGTGATGATGAGAAAAAATGAGATGAGATGGAAATTTAAATAATGAAAGTATGAAGAGAGAATGGCAAAGCATGGTGTTGGAGATGAAGGTTGAAGAAAGTGTTATTCAAAAGAGGTAAATCCAGCAATGTCTAAGAGTAAGGGTGGGTCAAAATTACAGAAAAAGGGAAATTTTTTTTTTATTTTTTTGAAATGTTGTTTTCCCTCTGACGGCGGTCCCTTATATGTAAGGGGGCCGCCTGATATATAAGGGGGCCGTTTTTTGAAGGGAGCAGAGTTTTTCCAGTTTTTCATTTTCAGAAATATCATACCTTTATCAGCCAAAAATCAACTAAATCTTAAGCAACATTTCATCATCATTATCCTTAGGCATGTCAGTAATAAGCTCAAGATATTCATATAAGAACATAAATTTCAACTAGCAAAGCATTATGGATGATAAAATAATCTAAAATCTATCCCAACATACCACGTATAACATGTATTAGTTTTAGTTCTCGAATAAAAGAAAAGATAAAAAAATAGGCAAACATAGTAATAATAGTCACTTAAACATTGTGCCAACATCTTCACTTCCTTATTCTCCTCATCATGTTCTTCATGGTTTGTCCAATTGACCTTAACTCATCCTGGTGTGCATCTCGTTGTTGGGTTTGAAGAATTATGGCTCGGATAAAGGTTTGTATTAAATCATAATTTTTAAGATTTGCCATTGTGTTTCGTATTGTTATTTGATTAAAGTCATTTGATATTGAGGGTATGTAGTTTCTTGTCTTTTGATGATCTAGAGTGGTAGCACGAGGCATTGTCACCTAAGGTAAATTTAACAAGATCATATATTAATCACTTATACTTATTTTCATGTTTTGAGTTGGTGCCTAGTTGTGCCTATATGCAACAAATGTGGAGTATTGATTAACTCGACCTAAATATAAAATCCTAAGAGTTAACCCAAACGCTCCTAAGTTTAATTTTGCTCATCCCAGACAATTTCCGAAAATACATAGAGTAAGTATCTCGAAATTTGTTCATGAATCATTATGCATGTGTTTAAAAACGTTTTTAAGATTGTACTAACAATGCAAAACAATAATTTAGTGTGTTCCTAACCGTGAGTGATTTTGCAAAATGTAAATTATGGTTTGTTCAAAAATGACTTTTACAAACCTTAACCCAATGTATGCAAATCCTATATCTACGGGAAGCATATTAGTTATACATTGTATCCTAGTGGTTTCAATTGAACAAAAATGAAAAATACCCAATTTCAATTTTTGGTGTTCATCATGAACCCTAGACTCAAAATGAAAGAAATAGTTGAAATGACTTTACAAATTGATGATCTAGAGATGTTAGGGATGAATTAGTGTGTTGAATTTGATCTTGAATTTTTAAGTTTTTTAGTGGTTATTTTGAAGTTTTGTGATTGCGGGGTTGTGTTACGTCCACCTGCAGTAAGGGGTGTTTTGTTTCTGTTTTTGAAAAATTTACGTTAAGGGTACATATTCACTTTCTATTCTGACGGGGTCCCATATCTCCTGGCGGTCCCCAATATATTGGGGGGCCGCCCTCAGGCATTGATTTTTTGAGTTTGTTTTTAACACAAATTTGACTAGAAGGAGTGACAATTCAATTTGCATTTCGCAACTTAAACATGTTTAAAGTACTTCGGATGAAGTATTTAAGTTGTCACGACACGGAATGGAACACGGACTAGAATTGAGACAGAAGAAAGAGATGCGTACTCAATATGATTTATGGAATGTGTTCCATCATTCCTAAACCAAGACGTAGATAGTTAAACGATTCACGTTTAAGAGGTTTAGTGAGAATGTCGGCAATGTTGTCGACGAACGATACTTTTTCGATAGATATATGTCCTTTTTGGACATTATCACGGAGGAAGTGGTGACGAATTTTGATGTGTTTGGTACGAGAATGTTGCACCGGGTTTTTGCTAAGGTCAATCGCGCCTTTGTTGTCGCACATGATGGGAACGTCGTCGAGTCGTACGTCGTAGTCGATTAGAGCTTGTTTCATCCATAATGCTTGTTGACTGGCCATTTTCCGCACTAACGTAGTCGGCTTCGGTAGTGGATATAAGCAAAGCGGTTTTGTTTCTTCGAGAACCAAGATGTCAAACAACATCCTACGAACATACAAATACCGCTAGTGCTCTTTCGGTCTACATAATCTCCTGCATGATCAGAGTCAGCATATACTACGGTTTCTTAGTCGTCCCCTTAGGTACCATAATCCCTAAGTGGCGTATACCTGTAATGTTCAAAAGATACGCTTAACCGCTTCAAGGTGAGAGGTTTTGGGAGCCTCTTGGAAGCAGGCACAAAGGCAGACACTAAACATTAAATATCGGAGCCTACTTGCCGATTCGGTATAAATAAGCTACATATCCTGCCTTAGAGAGACTTGGTACTATCTACCGACTCACAACTCTTCAACATTCGTGAGTTTTGTATTCGAGGACATGGGGGTTTTCATTGGTTTAGAATCTTCTAGACCAAATTTCTTAAGCATTTCTTTAATATACTTAGATTGATTAAAGAATATACCATCTTCCATTTGTTTAATTTGTAATCTAAGGAAGAAGTTAGTTCCCCATCATGCTCATCTCGAACACGTCATGCATGATTTTGGCCAAATTCATCACACATGTCCAGACCAAGTCCGAACGAATAATTAATGTCATCGACATATATTTGAACAATGATGAGATTTGAACTTTTCTTCTTAGTAAAAAGAGTATTATCTACCATTCCCATTTTATATTCATGTTTAATAAGAAAAGCTTTTAATCTATCATACCAAGCTTTGGGTGCTTGCTTAAGACCATATAAAGCTTTCTTTAATTTATAAACATGATCCGGTTTTTCAAAATCAATGAATCCCGGAGGTTGTGCCACGTATACCTCCTCATTGATAAAACCGTTCAGGAATGCACTTTTTACATCCATTTGGAATAATTTAAAATCTAAAGCGCAAGCATAAGCTAATAATATTCTAATAGACTCAAGTCTAGCAACTGGGGCATAAGTTTCATCATAATCGATGCCAAATGGGGTAAAAAACTTTTACCCTTTTTTGGTTGTAACCTGAGCAACTAAACTACTTATTTCGAGAAACAATACCGTTCTCATCTAACTTATTTCTAAACACCCACTTAGTTCCTAAAATTGTCATATTCTTAGGTTGTGGAACTAACTCCCAAACGTCGTTATTGCATGGTGATTATCCAACTTTCGTCTCCTAAGGCTTCATTTACATTCTTAGGTTCTATGGTAGAAATGAAACAATAAAAGTTGCTTTGGTTTGGCTTGAATCTAAGGGTTCTTTGGTTAAGGTTTCCTATGGACCATTTTCTAAGGGATGGTTCCTAGATTCCTTAATATTGACTATTTCGTCAATCTCTAGAGTTTCATCCTCACGTCGTTTTCTAGTCTTTCTTTCGATTTCCCTAATCCGCTTCATTTCATCTAGTCATCATCCAACCAAGGGTGATGTATAGAGGGTGGAGAGTTTCATCGAACGTCACATGAGTGATTCTTGATTTCCTAGTGTGTTTAATAAGAATGATATAGGCTTTACTATTTTGGGAGTAACCTAAAAAGACACCTTCGTAAGACTTTGGGTCAAACTTGGTAAGGTGGTCTTTAGTGTTTAGAATGAAGCATTTGCTTCCGAACACTCTAAAATAATCAAGAGTAGGTTTCCTACCTCTCAAGATTTCATAAGGTGTTTTTCCTAGGATGGATTTAATTAGGATTCGGTTAAGAATAATATTTGAAGTATCTACGGCATTACACCAAAACTTTTGGGGTAACGATTGTTCGTTCAACATAGTTCTACTCATTTCTTGAAGTGTCCTATTTTTCCTTTCAACCACGCCATTTGATTGAGGAGTGCGTGGAGCCGAGAAGTTGTGAGTAATACCGTTGGTATTACAAAATTCTCCAAATTGCACTTCATTATCAAATTCTCTACCGTGATCGGTTCTTATTGACACTATTGTACATCCTAGTTGATTTTGGATTTTCTTACTAAATATTTTTCGAAAAGATAGAAAAGCTTTGGTTTTATCCTTAAGGAATCTGACCATGTATATCTAGAAGTAGTCAACTACTATGACTAAGGTTTTAACGTTTTCCTCCATAACATCTTACGACGGATGTGACCAAAAAGACCCGATGTGAAAGTCTAAGCATCTAGTCGTTGAGACTAAATTCTTAGCTTTGTGACTAGCGTGAGCTTGTTTTCCAACTTTGCAAGCATCACAAAAATGTTGATCAAACTTAAGCCTAGGTAAGTTTCTAACTAATTCCTTAGAAGCTAACGATTGAATGAGACGCATATTTGCGTGACCTAATCTCCTATGCCACAAAGTGGAATTTTCATCAATCGTTGCTAGACAAATTTGATCCTTAGGCTTATTTCCTAACTTCATCACGTATAAGCCTTTCTTCCTAATACCTCTACCTATGACTTTACCATTCTTAGTGATTTCACTATCATGTTCAGAGAAAGAAAAAGTTACCTTACACTTATTAACACATATTTGTCCTAACTAGCAAGTTAAATCCTAAGTTATCAACATGTTCTACATTATCTATTTTGAGAGAGTCATTAGAAATCGTACCTTTGCCAATGATGTTACCGCAAAGATTACTACCAAAAATGACATTACCTCCATTGTATGCCTTGTAAGTGGAGAAGAGCTTTCGGTTGCCCGTCATATGTTTGGAGCATCCGCTATCCTTGATCCATTCATCGGGTTCCAAGTCGACTCCAAGGCATATCTATTTATATAAGACAATAACTCAAACATTTGGTCCCCAATATCTCATGGGTCCATTATAAAAGGGAGCTTTATGATGCACTAGTAAAATCTTATAATACTGACAAAGATGTCTTTGATACATATGGTGAAGTATTTTCGTTGAAAAGGAGTCAAGACGACAAAGATAAAGATCAAGACCCCTTCGCTGGATTTGACCGAGGGACGAAAAGAAGGAAGTCAAGTAAAGATGTTGAATCATCTAGGGATCCAAAGTCCAAGGAGTCTAAGTCTACAATCTCTTCTAAAGGCGCCCCCGCTCTCATCATAAGTCATCTGTAAAGTCTACCCATGCAGAGGAGCCAAGTCATAAAGTTGAGGACTCGAGAGTGTAACAGAATCAAGAGTTTAACACGCGGAACAATGATGAAGAACCTAATGACGAGGCTGTTTCCAAGGATGACTGGTATAAGAAACCCGAGTAACCTCAGACTCCTAATCCTGATTGGAATAAGAGACAACAAGTTGATTTCAAACCTAGATTAGTAACATGGCTCGTGCTTAAAAACCTCCTACGTCATTTGATGAGCTCATGGATACTCCAATCGAATTCTCTGTATTTGTCCTGAATCAGCTCAACATTACAAATCTGAACCAAGAAATTATGGTTGGACCGGCATTTAACCTACTCAAAGGCACCTGCAAGAGTCGTACAAAACTAGAGTATCATTTTGAAGAATGTTTTAAAGCTACAACTGAACGACTAGACTGGCATAACCCCGAAGGCAAGAAGTATCCGTTTGATCTCCGTAAGCCTCTCTCTTTGATTCTAAATCATCGAGGTCGTCATGTTATCCATTTCGATTACTTTATCAACAATGATCTGGAATATCTGAAAGGTGGAAGTTTAAGCAGAAAATACTCAACTTTCGTAACAAAGACAAAGGCTGCTACTTATGAGGTTCAATGGATTGAAGACATGGTTCCTAATATATGGAGTCCCATAAAGGTAGTTTATGATAAACATGCCTACTGGGGTACTTCACACTAGGTTCCTAAACGTCAACATTTCTACGGGTTTGTAAGCAACAGGGTTTCGAAAAAGGATGTCTACTCCAAAAAACGATTAATTATAGTTACCAGCCTTAAGATTATGAAGTGTTATGACTACGGTCACTTGGACGAGATTGAAGTTCGTAAAGAGGATCAACATCTATACAAGTTTAAAGAAGGTGATTTCCCACTACTTCGCCTATACGACATTGAGGACATGTTACTCTTACTTGTTCAACAGAAGCTGACCAATCTTACGATAAACGAACGTTATCACTTGAATGTAGCTTTACGCATGTTCACCATACGTATTGTCATTCAAAGGCGGGTGGAAGATCTTCAATTAGATCTTCAACCTCACCAAACCAGACACATTCAGGCAGAATCTCATAAATAGAACTATATACACTGCATATTCAGACCCTTAAGGAGTGATATACGAGGACCAGAACAACAAAAACAAATTGATGCACACTGATGAACTCCATAAATTCAGTGATGGCATGCTTAATTATGTTCAGACTGCTCTTCACGATATTACGTCAAGAATAAGGATGGAATACCTACCAAAGAGTAAATGGAGTGGATTAGACAAGCGAAGGGCTCATGTTATGATCAAGGATATCGATAAGTAGCTCTTTCAAAGATGGATAATATGGAATCTGAAGAAGTTCATTAGTGGAAGAGAGTACGGAGAAGACCTCAGACTGCTTGAACGGAAAATATAACTTTGTCATATCTTGTCCTACTACATTTTAGGTCATTCTTTCATAATTATTAATCTTGTGAATATGTGAATAAATAGTGTAGACTAATATTAGGTAAATATCGTGTTTGAGTATGAATTTTCAAGAATTTCTTAGTAAATTCAAAAAATTTCAAATTACCGTACTCAAACACCATATTATTCCCTTATAATTTGAGGGGGGCATTAAAATGTTCCAATAATCAGCTTGTTAATAATTGTACATTTTTTCCCTGAAACCATGAATATTTGAATCAATTGATATCTAAAATATCAAGAGATTTGATATTTTTGATAAGGGGAGAAAATGTGATTAAATTATATGGCTAAAGGTGTGATTTTAAACGACTCAAGTGCAAGCTTCACCCTTTATGTGCTAAAACATTTTTCGAATATCGATGTACATGTTGAGGGGGAGCATCTTAAATGGTTTAAGGCTGAGAATAATACCAAAAGACCGACCATGTTTGTAATTACTTAGAGTTATAAGGTGGTTAAGATTAGGTATTCATTCCTACGATCCAGCCAGAACTAGAGGGATCTACCCAGGGAAATTCCTCTAGTTAGTGTAGAAGTCCATAGGTATGATATAAAAAAGGTGTAAAAGTGACAATAAGGGAAAAGTGTCGACTGAGATGGAGCTAGTACTAGAATAAACCCAACAAGGTACTAGTCATGAAGTCTCGGTAAGCACTAAAGGGGTTGAAGAATTAAAAAGAAAAGTTAAGAAAAAGGGTGAAAAGAAAGAAGCCCTCCTTACACTTAGGCAGAAACTGGGTCAATACATAAACTGTCAAAAACACTAAGCTGATTGTCTGGTATTGAAGACAGTTGTCATGGACCTAGTGACACAATGCACAACTCTCCCCAGCCACTCAAGGTCTCTCAAAAGACTCTTGTTTCATTTCTTACGGAGATTACACTTATTTCTATCGACTTTCTAATTCTGAGTTAGTTGGTATTGAAAAGGTGGCAGTCTACTCCAGCCTCTGATTACTAAAATCAAATGTGTACTACTGAGTCTAGAGCCAAAAGAGATCATTCATAAATCTCATTAAGACAATTATCTAAAATATTCTTGCTAATTCACACAATGTAAAAACAAGAAATATATCAAGAGTCTTACACATTAACCTTGTGATTTTGCCAGAACATCAGAGTGATACCTAAAAAGTACTCACAATGACAAAGGAAATCCTTCCAGAGCCAACATCAAACAAGCTCTGCGGTAGGTGACTTATGAGATCCTATATGGATCAAACTTGTAACACTAGATATCGATTGGCGAATGAATTTTGAAAAAGATAAAACTGTTAATGTGTCATAAAAACCGTTTGCATCTTGACATACTGACTGATTTTCCTAGATCAATTTTCAATCTTATATCCATGGGAATCCTCACAAGGTTATTTGGACATAGGAAAGTTAAACACGAATTGACGGCTTACTCAGGAAGATAGTAACTTATCAGTTCACTCTTACTGTGTTGTATGCTTTGAGATGCTTTGTTAATGAGAACGGCTAGTATAGCTACGAAACCCTGTCAAGGAGATTCTTTGAAATTCTACCTGATTGCAGGTAGTATTTATATTGATTAACGGGGAATCATGGTTATTACAACCGTATTCGATGAAGTGACAAAGCCACTTTCATCCATACTTGTTGATTATCACTAACCCTTTCATGTTGGTAATCCTGATGGTCGTAGCTATTGGATCAAGACAAGTCAAGATTCAATGCCACATGCTCATACTTGACCGAAAAAAGTAAAGACATCATGAAATCTCAAGTACATGTTTCAAGACTTCTGCTACTCTGATACCGTACGTCTTTCTTGAAGTGATGAAGTATTAAAGTCAAAGAATTTCAAAGAAGTTTCCATCACACTGATACTGAACGTCTTTCTCAAAGTGACGAAGTGTTATAGTTAAAGAATTGCAAGAAAGATGTCATATTCAAGCTTTCAAGACCAAGAAACAACAACAATATGAGCATGTCACTCCAAATGTCACAAGTGCACAAGACGGCGACAAGATCACAAGATGATGACAAGAGATTATGCTTGGTTGATGATCTCAAAGAAGTTTAAGTTCACATACAAGTCAAGCCTATCAGAACAAGCTCAAGCTTAAAGTCAAAAATCATTACATCATGTTCATAAGATGAAGCCATGAAAACAAATCTACGAGTACAAGACTGAAGGCAATGTAACATCCGTGATTTAATCAGGTTAGTGATACCTTTAGAAAGGGCTAAGAGTTCATTTTGTGTGATTCGTGTGTGTTATGTGTAATTTATGTAGGTTAAGTGGTTTGAATAAGTGCATGATATTGTTTTGAGGTGTATGATCATCTCATTTTGAGTGCGTTTATGTCTGGTGAGGAGTATTCCATTTGTTCACGTATAGTGATAATGAAAAGAATGGCGTATCGCATGCAATGCTACGTCAATAGTTGGATTATTTTGTGTTAAGCATTTATGGGAAACGTATTATGATGGAAATAAGTTAAGTGAGTGAAATTTAGCGAATTAGGGTAGACTTTCTAAATATAGAAAGTGAAATGTAAAATGAAAAGTTATTTTTAGAAGGTTTAGTAAGGCGTCTATGTGAAAAGGTTTACCTAAATTAGCTTAGGTTTTTATGAAAACTTATGGTAATGAAGATAATTAGTAATTAAATAATAAAAGATAATATATATATATATATATATATATATATATATATATATATATAGGGTGTTTGTTCGACCGGTTTAAAGAAAAAGAGAAAAAAAGGAAACAAAGTTTGACTATAATTAGGATTCTATTAGTATAAATACAAAACCAATAAAACTGTAAATCACTTTTTCTCTCCATTTTCCCTTTGATCGGCCGAACCCTCAAGCAAGAAAGAAAAAAAGATTTTTTTTAATCAAGAACAAGTTGGTGATTTAGTATTTCGAGAATCAAGGTTTAGTTGTGTGATAGGAATTGGAAGCTACATTTTGAGCATTCAGGTGAGTTACATAGTCCCACTTTTTAAATTGTTATAAACTTGGGATGGAAATAATGCAAGTGTTGAAATGTGTTTTAAATTGCTATGATTATGTGTTAGTGTAAATGCATGGACTATTATGTGACTGATATGCGTTATGTGCTACATGTTATGTGATGTGATATTGAGATGTTGCATAGTCAGGAGGATTACTTGCGGGTATCCATGACCTGAGCTAGAGGGAAAAAGTGTTGGTTATGAGGGATCAGATGGGTATAACTACCCAATATATGATTTGTTGGTTTGATTGATTGGATTGATTTGCATGTTATCTTGTATGTTAGTTAGCATAATTGTCATGTGAAAGTATTATTTTATAATCATAGTAATTCAGTTAATGATTTTTGGTAATGAATTGAATATGTGTGTCTGAAAACCTATGTTTCTCACCAACCATTGTGTTGACGTATAAGCGTCATTTTTAGGTATTCAGCGGTGAGATTAAAGTTAGGAAAAGTGGCTAGATAGACCGTAGGCAGCTGGCGAAGTTTAGTTATCTAGATTTCCTTATTTGTTTTGGATGGTGAATGTTAATTGTTTTTCTTTGTTAGGATGTTTAAATGTTTGCATGTCATGACATTGGCATAAACTACCTTCATTTCAATGTTAGACACCTTTTAGATTTTGTTGATGTGTTTGGGTATTTTTATGACACTGTGTGTCTATACCTTGTATTTTATGCATGTTTTAGTTTCTCTTATAGACGCCAAAGTGTTGTGATGATTCCTTTTCTCGCCGCGCCTTGCGTTTCCGCCTTGGCGAGGTGTGACAGATTGGTATCAGAACCTTTGGTTATAGAGAAGTAGGTGGTTGAGCCTAGACTATAACCTAGGGGTCCTTCATGTAGATGCATTTAGGGCTCAAGTGTTTATTTTTATAACTGCTATACTTACCCTTTATTTTTGCATAGCTTGTATATCTCGTATTTTGCGAAGTTGTCATTTTAGTTATTTTTCCTACCATTATCTGATATGATATGTATTACTTTCTTAGTATTTTAGCTATGTTTTTCCCTCACACGTAAGAATCGTCGTTAGGGAACCGTTTCCCCAACTGGAATTAAGCGTTATAAGGATCCATAAGAGGAGCCTCTTATGGAACAAAAGGAGATAGGATAGTTGATCGTTTGTCGGATGCGCATAATAGGGCTGGACCCACAGAGTCAGGTGATTCTTACAGAGGCAAAGTATAACCCAAGCAAGGCCCAGCATAAGTTTATCCCGTCCTTTACCTCGTCATGTTGTTATTGATTATTTCTTTTAGATATTTCATATTTTAGGAGTCATTGCGAGACTTTCGTTCCTTTATGTTGTTTTGATTTTATTTTGATATAAATAAGTAGTTATGTGATGGAGCATCCTTTATGTGTTAAGTTGGAGTGGTTTAAGATGTGTAGTGTGGAATATGTGCTTATATGTGAATTATGATTGAAATGGGTAATATTGGAAGTAAGTACACGTGTGAAAGGAGGCACTTATAATTATGGTGACCAACATAATTATAAAGGCATCACATACGTAGACTTGTGACCATGATTGCATTTATTTGTGTTTAGTTGTAAGGTAGTAGTGTAATATGTTTTTTTTATATGTGTATTCATGATAAAGATGATGGTATAGGTAGAGAATTTTTCTCTTACCATAATTGTAGGATATGTTAAGTTGAGTTGTATATATAGTAAGTTTCCCTTCTATATAGTATTTGTGGATACCTAGTATTGCTATTACAGAGGTTGCTTGTTTGCTCGGTTGTTTGTTCAGATTTCCTAAGTCTAAGCTTAACATCCCTTCATCATACTTTGTTAATAAGGATACCCGATTTTTCCTATACGACATCTCGATGTATATTAGTTGTTCAGAATCTGCTCTTTCAGATATAGGCGCGTTTTGTTAGTTCTTTCGTTGCATTGATTACTTATATGAGTATCAAACGTTTCTTTTAAGCACTAATTGTTCCTAACATATTAGTGTGGATCATTACTTCCTTGGTTGTATATCCCTTGGTTTTCGTAACCCGTTGGCGATGTGTTAGTATCGATGCATTTAGGTTTCCTCTATTGATCGTTATTTTGGATAAGACCTTACGTTTTCTTTTGGGTACGTAACATCTTGCATGAGTTTTCTTGTACGAGTTTGTTTGATTTTATTTTGAGTATATGGTTTCTGGTATTTTCTTTTGTTTTCAAACAATAGAATTGTGTTAGAGTCTGTACGGTGTTTTACGATCCCTTTTGGTATTATGGTGTCCTTTGTTTGAGTAACCTATTTTATAATTGATGTCTAATTATAAAAACCCTTTGGAAGTATTGTGTTGGTGTTTGGAGAAAACTGTGTATAAAATGATCTTTGTAAATAGATTTTATTTTATTATAAAAAGCAAGTTTAAAGTGATTCATAGTGGTAAGGTACGATACACCATTAGATAACCATCTCTAGATTTTTATGACAACCAGAATGAATTTTATAAAGATTACATTTAAGACAATTTTATTTATTATTTAAAATGATTTTTATACTTAAAGTGACTTTCTTTATTTTAAATTGATTTTTATAAAAACATTATTTAATTTGGTCTTTTGAGTAAAGTCGATAATTGGTATAAGAATTTCTGTCTTTCGTATTGATTTTTTTTATGTGTTCTTTTGTCGTGGAACGCATGTTGATTTTTTTTCGTTCGCGTGTTCACTCGGTACATATACGTATCCTTTCTTTCAAAGGATTCTGATGTCATTTGATCCACGTCTATTTGCATATGTAGAATCTCTTATATGCACTCTAGCCTTTGACTCGATATTTGTTGGATCGTTTTACTGAATAGATCTTAACTTTCAGCTTGCAAAGAGTTTGCTCCTTTAGATAATTCTAAAGCAACAATAATGAAACACTGAGTAAACACTATTGATTATGCGGAATCTAAACAATAATGCTAAGAAGAACAATATTAAATATCACAAAAGAACTTTTATATTAAACCTTGAATCTGCCTAGGTTATAGATTACAAACTATGATTACTATTTGATCTCTATGATATGTGTAGAACTATATCTACTAACTATGCATAGGGTTCCTTTTATAGTCTAAGGAAATCCTAATGGGCTTTACAAAACGCGTATAAAGATCATTCATATCCTTTCCTAAGATATCTCATGCATATCTCATAAACGGTACTAACTATTTTATACTAACAGTACTTACTATCTGATCAGTACTAATTATTTTGTACTGTCAGTACTAATTACAACTAGCGGTACTAAGTCAAGAATGCATAATTCCCAACAATCCTCCCCTAAACATTATTCTTGAACTTGTTTAACTTCATGTTTCTTCAGTTTACTCTTTTTGAAATCTTGGAGGATGTATCCAAACACTTTGACAGATCTTGATCTTGATCTTTGATAATTTTGACATCTTCAGCTATCCATCTTTATAAGCAGCAGCAACATCAACACCCAACTAAGTTGGCTTTGTAGTTTTTGGCAAACTACCAGCCATTAATGGATTTGATATTCCTTTACCAATAGCCGTTTGCTTTGGGATAGCCAATTATTCATTGTAAACAACAAGGTGAATTGATAACCTTATAGTTTTTAGTAAACTATCAACTATTAACGGATTTGATTAGTCTTTACAGAAAGCCATTTGCTTTTGGACTAGTCAATGCTTTATTGCCATAACATGGTGCATTGATAACCATATAGTTTTTAGCAAACTATCAGCTATCAACAGATTTGATTAGTTTTTACCAGGAACTGTTTGATCCTGGACTAGCCAACTCTTAACTATGAAGCAAGGTGAGTTAAGAACCCTACAATTTTTGGTAAATTGTCAACCATAAACGGATTTAAGAAGTCTTTACCATAAGTCGTTTGCTTATGGACTAGCCAGTTCTTATGCCTATTAAGCATGGTGAAGTGATGACCATTTGTTATGTGGTGGTTAACCAACACCCAAACCCTTCTCATTTCCATTCTCAACATTACTCCTCATTAAGCTATTGCTTAATGAATCTTACCAATTGTAGTGTAGCAGTACTTTCCTCTTCAACCTCTAATCCTAAATCAATTATTTGTTGCAACAATTCCTTGGAGAGAGGATACCTTCTTTCAACTAGCATGTAGATGATTGTCCCATCCTTAAGTTCTAGTATGCAAACTCCATAAGCTTCATACAGTCTTCATCTGACAATCTCCCATTCTTGTTGATTATTCCAGAAATAACCTTGATCATTTTCTTCTGTTGAGGATTCCACCATAATCTTCAAGTCTCCCCAAAGAATCAACTCAATATCTTCTGGTGTGATTTTTAAGTACTGCTTCATCACCAAGTCATATAAATGAAACAAATCCTGTCTATCAAAAATGTGTAGTACCTCCATTATATAGTTAAATGCCTTAAAGTGCCTATTAACTTTGTAGACAACAAGATAATTCCCATCTGGTGATGAAACCTTGTGCAACCTAGAAATAAAAGATTTTGTCTCCATAATTTCACTATCTATGGTACTTTCAAATGTAGTAATCCTTAGACATTTTATGTGTTCATCATCACTATCATCATCTGGCTGTGGTCTTGGCCTTTTCCTAGCAATCATCTTCGCATAACCACTCTTTCTTTTCTTTGTACTCTGCTCTGTTGCTTCTTGTTTAGCAGGTACCTTTGTTGTGTCTTCTTCATTAACAACCCTCTTCTTTAATCTCTTATTTTCAAGTCTTTAGATTCTTCATTCATCTCCTTAATTTGTCTCTCATCCTCAGCAGATCCAATAGCAAGAAAGTTCTGATCTTGCCTCTTTAATCTTTCATATAAAACCTGTATTTCTTCAAAGGTTTTGGTCTTCAATTCAGAATGCTTCTTTCCACCAACATGCTTCAAATAGGTCATCATTTGGTTTCTCAGCTAATTTCTTGTAGGTGGTTTATTTCTGATAGCTTCAGACCTTTGTTGAGCAAGAAATTTCTTTTGTGCAGCAATGGTGTCATGAAGAAATTTTGCTCTTTGTTTAATGGTAAACTTCTCTCTTTCTTCCCTTTGAAGCTCCTCAGCAAGAATCTTGTCTACATTTATTCTTACTTGTTTGAAATCATACTCATTAGTGAGAGCAACCTTAGTAGCTTCTTCTTCAGCTAACATTTTCTTTTCCTCTTCACCTTCCCATTCCTCTTGAACATTTCTGGCCACCTCTTCATCATTAGCAAGCTATTTAAATTTCATTTCAGCTTCAGTAATACCTTTGATTCAGTATCAGATTCATCCTCCTCTTCAATCCTCTTTTTGCCTTTATCTTTTGGATCAATCTTGGGAAGAGGTCTCAAAGTGAATATTGACCTGGTTGAAGTAGGCCATGGTCTCTCAGTATCTTTAACATTCCTAATCTCTACTCATTTTCATTTTGTTTATTCTGACTTATTGTAATGAGAACTTGTGCAATGGTCTCATCATCACCAAACATTGTTAGAGTAGGTGTTGAAGTAGTTGTTGGAGCTGTTTGAGTAGCACTTTTCCCTTCATTTTGATCAGCAGTACCTTTACCTTGTCTATCGGTACTAACTTTTATACTGTCGGTACTTCCATCTTGCTTGTCAGTACCTTCATTTTTCTTGTCGGTACCTTTATTTTGCTTGACAGTACTAACAGGAGCTTCAGTACTTACTCTCTCATTTGCACTTTCCTTCTCTTTTAACACCACAAAGCTTGTCCTCCCCTCATCTTGAGCATCCTCAGACTCCATGTAGTCCAATGTATCATCCATATCCACAAAATCATCAAGATCATCAAAGGCTGGATCTTTGTGCATAGATGGTTCACCCTTGACAGATTTGATAGATTTCCTCCCCTATTTGGATACATACTCCTTGTGTACCCCTTTTTTCTTCAGAGAAGTCTTCCTTTCCAATCTTGTCTTCATCCAGGCTTTATGATGTGTGATAAGTGGTTTGACTCCTTTCTTTAGCTTCTTGACCTGAGCCTTCAAAGCTTTAATTTCTTTAGCCTGAGCTATGACAATGAGTGCATAATAAATTGAACTGCGTGTGAGAAAGTCCATAATCTGATGAAACTCTGTATTTACATCCGTCTTTTCCAAATAGACCACCATATTATGCTTAGAATAGAATTCCAAACTTGCCATCGTGTATTTGATTTTGGTAATCGTCGGTGATGAATGATTAGGATTTGTCAATTGAAAGCGATTAAGAGAGTAAAGAAGGATCAAGCGTGTAATTGAGATAGGTATTTATAGTAGTAGCATCCCCAATGGCGAAGAAACCGCCAAAAATTACACTTTAGACCCCTACTGGTATTGTCTATAATGGCTTTATAGCGGTACAAACTTTGCCTGTCGGTACTAACTTTAAGCCTTTCGGTACTAACTTTTATTAACCAAAAATCAAACAAGTTGGACAACAAAAACTCTTCAGTACCATCCATATATCTCTCCAATGACTCTCTAGAACCCAAAGAACTGAATGAAAAACATCACCATTGGCAAAATCTGTCTGCTCATATAACATTATATACAAAATGTACACCAAATCATCTTGCCTCCCCTCAAATGTAGCTTACAGATTCAATAATCTAATGCTAACCACCAAAAAGTTAAATCGTGTGACATCAAATCCTTTGGTGAGAAGGTCTACAACATTAGAATCTGTGTGAATCTTAATAACCTCTATCAGTCTCTTCTCATAACAATCTCTTATAAAATGGAAATGAATCTCAATATGCTTGGTCCTTGAATGAACAACAGGATTCTTGATAACACTTCTAGTGCTCTCATTATCAATATGGATTTTGGTGTTCATGAAATTGAAACAATAATCCATCATCTGATTTTGTATCCATAATGCTTGCCCACAATAGTTAGCAGCTGCAACATATTCTGCCTTAGTAGTAGAATTTGCCAAAATAGTCTGCTTCTTGCATTGCCAAGATATCAATCTTCTACCAAGAAATTGACATCCACCTGTTGTTGATTTTCTGTCAAGGCTAGCTCCTCTATAATCACTATCTGAGTAAGCTTCAAGTTCAAAATGTGAATCCCTAGGATACCATAAACCTAATTTGGGTTGATGTTTGAGGTACCTAAAAATCCTTTTTACTGCATTTAAGTGTGAGGCTTTTGGAGTGACTTGAAATCTAGCACAGGCACAAACAGCAAACATGATGTCTGGCCTTGATGCAGTCAAATACATTAGAGAGCCAATCATAGACCTGTAGACATGTACATCTACATCTACACCATCTTCATCCTTGACCAGTGGTTTATTAGACTCAATAGGAGTAGTAGCTGTTCTGATGGACAGAAAATCAAACTTCTTTAAGATGTGAGCTACATACTTATCCTGACTAATAAAGATTCCATCAGGTTGTTGCTTCACTTAAAGTCCCAAAAAGAAAGTGAGTTCACCCATGGAGCTCATTTGGAATCTTTTGTGCATACAGTCTTCAAACTCTGTACACATAGACTTCTTTGTAGAACCAAAAATAATGTCATCCACATACACTTGGACTAACATAATGTCACTCTTTTTCTTTATGATAAACAATGTTTTGTCTATGTTACCTCTCTTGAAACCATTTTCCATCAGAAAAGAAGAAAGTGTCTCATACTAAGCTCTAGGAGCTTGATGTAGACCATAAAGAGCTTTGATCACCTTATAGACTTTGTTTGGATGAGCAGGATCAACAAAGCCTGGAGGTTGATGAACATACACCTCTTCTTTAATAGTGCCATAGAGAAATGCACTTTTAACATCCATTTGGTAGACAATAAATCCCATGTATGATGCAAAGGCTAAAAATAACCTAATTGCCTCAATTCTGGCAATAGGTGCAAAAACCTCATCATAATCTATACCTTCCTCCTATCTAAACCCTTGTGCTACAAGACGTGCTTTATTTTTCACAACAATACTTCTCTCATCCCTCTTATTCCTGAAGACCCATGGTATGTGCTAAATTACACTTACATTTCACCTAATAAAACGAGCTTAAATGACTAAAAATGTATAAAAAATACAATGTATATGCTTGTTTTTGTATTTGTGTATGTGCAGGTAACGGATATCAAGAAAAGGACAAAACAAAGGCAAAACCGGACGAAATCGAGCACGGATATGAAAAGAGCGTGAGAAAACGAGTTCAACGGTGCTTTTATCTCTTATTGGGCCGGCCCGACACCGTTTATATGGGTCGGACCGACCCATATTTATCAAGAGCCAATATTTAACAAGACTTTGAAAAATAATAAGTAGCCTGATCTAACAGCGGCCCAAGAAACAAAAGTAAATGAATTCGGCCCATTACTAAAAGAATAAGAAAAAAAGAATAGTTATTAGCCCAGCTATGATTTAGACAAGGCCCAACTTTGTTTATGTGGTTTGAATGTTTACGAGTGATGCAAATTTAATAAGAATGGAAGCAACAAAGCCTCACGTGCCCAAGAATTAATTCAAAAGAATGCACATGACAAAGCACTAAAAGGATTGGACGAGTTGCATGCCTCCACGTGGCGGAGAAGAATTTGCATTTCTAATTTGCAACTTAAATGATCAGACAATGGAGAGAAAATTCTTGCGATGAAATGAAGCAAGAGGCACGTGCCTCTAATTAAATTAACAATTATCACGTGAGCTCCCATTATAATTTTCTATACCAATCAACCGGTGACACATGGCAGAGGAAATTTATAATTTGTTTTCAGTTAAGGGGTTGAAACGAGTAATGTGCATGCGTTATTTAGACGCAAATAAAGAGGCTACGTGTAATCTTTTCAGTGGAGGATCGGGTCTGAATTCGCTGGCAAATGTCTAAGGTTGTTATAATTTATGCCAATCATTGGCGGTGGAGGCTTTCGAGGAAACTTCGTTCAAACATTTTATCCCTGCAAATTACTAAAACACCCATTGGACTTGGGCTTTATAAAGAGATACAAGCAGTAGACGTGGGGAGGTTAGATTTTTTAGTTTTCTCTAAATTTTTAGTTTTTAGTATGTAGCTTTTAGATTATTTAGTTTTTGCTTATTTCAACTTATGTAAAAGCTTTTCTAGCTTATTTGGTTTATTGTAAAAGAACCTTTTAACTTATTAATGAAATATGGAGGTTGGTTTATTGCTTATTTATCTTTGCTTATTTTTCCTTTTCTTTTCTTTGGCTTATTCGAATAAGCTCACTTGGGCTTATTTGTTTTAGTAACTTATTTTCTATCTCAAGTTAGCTATCTTTTAGCTTATTTGATTGAATCTAAGCTTATAGATCTAAATAAGCTTTTGCTTATTTCATCTTTTAATCTCTTTTCTTTTCTTTTCTTTTTCAAAAGTGCTTATTGTTTGATTAAGCTCGATTCGAATGCTAAAAAAGGTGTCATGAGTCTCCTACTCGACTTATTCATTAAGTCTTGAGCACCTTTATTTTTGAGAGCTTATTATTTGGCTTATTTAGTCATAAAGTTCTAAACTTTACTAGTTTTTCTTATAGTTTATTAAGCTAGGGCTTATTTCGAAGGGTACTTGTAGCTTATTTGAGAATTCGGCTTATTTATAAGCTTATATTCTTCATCCTTTCTTCGAAAAAGCCTTGATAGCTTTTTAGCTTATTCTAGTTTTTATTTCAAAAGTAGTTTTTTTATATAGATTTAATCTAGTTTTATTTTTACAAAATTTAGTTTTCAAAATAGCTTATTTTTTTCTAAAAAGGTTTTTCATCTTATTAGCTTATTTTGTCCTAACTTTTCATGTCTTATTTCTTATTCCATCTTTCTACATCTAAGGCCGGAGCTTAAGGGTCTTATAAGGTTGATAAATAGATAAAGTTTTGATCTTTATAGTTTTTATGAAAGTAATTAGTAGATAAAGTTGACACCTTTATTTGCTAATTAGTGAAGTAGAGCTTAAAAGTGATAAACTTATTTGTTTATTAAGTTTGTAAGATCGGGTGGTTATCGTTTATTTGCGGCTCTTCAATTTGGTCCTATTTTCTATCCTTTTTCAATTAAATAGTGTAGTTTAATTTAAAATGTTTTGCTTTGCTTATTTGATCATGATGCGTAGTGAGTAGTTTAACTTGTGTTTGCTAAGTGATTAGTGATTTGGAATTTAAGTGCGGTTTTAAAAAGGTTTAAAAAATTAATAGTCAATTTACATACCGTCATTTACTTTTAATGCAATTTAAATACTTGTCATTTATTTTAAAAAGCATTTTACTTTACTTGTCATTTAATTTCTTGAAACTTGTTTTCTAAGGATTTTAATTCGTTAAACCTAAGCCCGCACTTGATGAACATTTCACGTCACTTAGCAAGCATTTTCGTTATTTATATCTTTTAGATCAATTTTAGTATAATCTTGTAGTTTTAAATCCTAGAATTAATATTAGTTTAATTTTTAAATTCATAAATTTTAGTTATTAATTACTTTAATTGTCGCTAAAATTTAATTGTGCCTTTTAGTTCTAATTTAGCGTGCCTATTATATGCTTTCCCTTTTAGTAGATTTAGAAACCAAAACCAAAAATTTAATGACAATCAAGCTCGATTTCCAACTTGAACGTAGATTTCCATTCACCTTTCGCCGAGGAAAACGATACCCGTGTTGATTACTTATTATTCTTTCCTAAGAATAATTTGTATGATACTTAGCTTACGTATACGTATATGTATTTTCTGTAAATATATATATTATATATTTGAGGGTTTATTTGACTAACATCAACCCACTTTGTGCCAATTACCTTTTTCCCAGATGGCAAATCAATAAGTACCCAAACCTTCTGTAGTTTGAACTAAAGCAATTCCTCCTGCATTGCTTCAACCCAGCTTTCATCTTGTAAGGCTTGTGATATAGTCTTAGGTTCTTCTTGAGAGAGAAAACATGCAAACAAACAGTTCTGATGATCCTTGTGATTTGTTCTGTTCTGTTTGTGAATGTAACTGACCAAGGCTTGTTGTGCTGAAGAAGCCTTTTGAATCTTCCCTCTTGTTTGAACTGCTGATGTAGGATCTCCTAGAATTTGTCCTTTTGGATGATCCTTATGAATTCTGAGTGTGGGAATAGGACTGACAGCAATGGTGTTATCCATGTTGTTGAAATCAGCCACTGCACCCACATCTTCATCATCATCATAAGCTCCATTGAATATTCCATCATTTGGAAGAGTATCAGAAGCATCTTCCAAGTCAGGCATATTTGGATCAATGGGTAAATCAGCATTAGGGAGAGTAGATGCATCAATAGGTATTTTTCCTCCAAGATAAACAAATGATGATTCACCAGCATTTGCACCTGTGGAAGTTCTAGCAGCACTAACATATGGTGTGTTAGCAGTACTAACAGATGACCTATCAGTACTAACAAATGGCCTATCAGTACTAACAAATGGCCTATCAGTACTAACAGATTGCCTATCAGTACTAACAGATTGCCTATCAGTACTAAGTTTGTTAGTACTTGTAGCCTGAGCTGCCTTCTTTTGAGATGCAATTCTCCTCTTTTCTTCTTCAAAGGCTTGTCTTGAAACATCATCCATAGCTTTAGCAGTCAATTCCTGAGTAACCATCTTCTCAAGTTCATCATGCAAGACTTGTTCATCTTCTGGCATCTGATGTTGTCCTTCCTTATCAATAACATCTTCTGAATCTTGTATATCATTGTCTTTAGGAGAACTTTCAGAAGGTTTTTCATGTGCAGCTGGAGCAACATATTCTATTGTAATCATTTTCCTGATGAACCTTTACGTGTTATTTTACCTTCTTTGGGATTACTTCCAAAAGCCACAAAGCCTCCATTGAAATCTTCATAGTCTGAAAGATAAGCTTTGTTGTCAGTCATATGGCTAGAGCAACCACTATCCACCACTGCATGATCCTGTAACAAGATCTCTGGATTACCCTGCACAAAAAGTAAGAGAATTAGTATCTCTTAGGGATCCAAGCCATTACAGACTTGGAAATCCCTTTTGGGTCAACATACTCAACCTTCTTGAGCATGAATGATCCACTGTCTTTGGACACATGATCCAAGTAATTTCCCTTAGGCCTCTAAACCTATCTTGACTTTTTAAGGTTAGTATCCAGCTTACCCTTACCAGTATTAACTACTGCTCTTGTCCTAACAGTAGTCATATTTTGAACCCTAAAAGTTTTAACATCTTGTTTTAAGTCTTTGGGTCTAAAAGCTGGTTGTGTAAAGTAAGACCTCTTGTAGGTGAACATGAGCCTCTTGGTCTTACATTGTCTATTCTTGGGTAAATAGGTCTGGTAGCATAAACAGGCCTAGCAGTACTAACACTTGGCCTAACAGTACTAACACTTGGTCTAGCAGTACAAAAAGGCCTAGCAGTACTAACACTTGGCCTAGCAGTACAAACAGTTGGCCTAGCAGTACAAACAGGTGGCCTAGCAGTACAAACAGGCCTAGCAGTACTAATACTTGGCCTATACAAACATGTCCTTGTTAGCACTCCTGATGGGACAAAAGCCTTACTTAAATGTGGGTATTTTGAAAAGTTTTGATGATTAATCCTTTTAGTATTATCACATACTAGTTTGCCCTCCCTTTGACCAGT
>BQNB010058890.1:0-37569 GCA_026074375.1 Tanacetum coccineum
TATGATAAAATAAAATTTTCTAAAAAAGAATTATATTTTTTTGATTATTTTTCTATTTTTTAAAGTTTTTAATAAAAATAAATGTTTAAAAATACTAAACTAATTATAAAAATTCTGAAAAAATTACAGAAAATAGCTTGAACTAATAAGAACCTAGGAAAAATAATCTTGGTTATACGGCTTATCGAATAAGCTGTGTAATAAGCCAAAATAGCTTATTAAACAAAGAAGCTAAAATGTATATTAATAATAAATTTTGTAAACCAAGAATGAAAAAACCCCAGGGCACGTTGGTTAGAGGTGTGTGGTGTAAGGCGTTTATAAGGGTTGAGGATGTTGAGGTCGAGGGTTCGAGCCTTGCTCACCCCCGATTTCTATCTTCCCCTTTTTTTTATTTTTGAAAACTTATAAAAATAAAGTTGTAGATAAGCTAAAATTAAGCAGTTTTACTTAAAGAAATTATTTTTGAAAAGCCCTAAATAAGCTGTAAAATAGCTGAAAACATGACAGAACTACTTAACTATATTTTTGGTGTTTTTCTAAATTTAATAAGCTCAAAAACTAAGATAAGCAATCATTATGACTAATTAAGCTAATTTTAAGCTAAACCTAAACTAATAAGCTAAATTTGACTAGAAAAGAATCAAGCAATAAGCTATAAAACCAGAAAAGATCTTTTAACTATTGACAAAACAAAACAGGCCATAAGGACTTATTTGAGCTTAATTTTAAGCTCTCTAAAGGATCCTTACAGCTAAAAGCTTAATATCTACTAAAAGTACAACTAATAAGCTACTTAGAATTGCAAACCAAATTCATTTTGAAAAAAAGATAAGCAACTAAAAAAGCATAATGAAAAAGCTAATAGCTACTGACTTAATATTTTTGGATTTTTAATGAAAAGCTAAAATAAGCTATAACTAAACTAAACAAGCTACAGACAACTTGATTCTATCCTAATAAGCTAAATAAAGCAAAAATTAATCAAATCCTACAAGCAATAAGCTATAAAACTCAAATAAGCACTTGATAAGGACTATTTACCCAAACAGGCCCATAGGGACTTTTTAAGCTTATTTTTCTATAAGCTCTTAGATCCTTATGCACTTTTAGCTTATGTAAGCTTAAACTACAACTAATACTCTACCTAAAACAACTTTTGAAAATGATTTTGAAATCAAAGTGTTTGATGAAAAAGCTAAATAAGAATAGCCTAGAAACTCAAAACATACTGAGTTGGTTTTTGGATTTTAAAAAGACAAATGGCTTAACTGCCAGCTTAAAACAGATTGTTTAATAAACTAATTTTCAAAAACTAAATGCAAACACCTAAACTATGACCTATAATCTACTTTGATTCTGAAAATTAAAATCTAAAAACTAACTTAGCCTTCTAAAAATTCAACTTGAAAATGGCCTGATGTGAGTTAATACTGCTGATGCAGTTTGCATATTTTGAACCAAAACTCAAATCCAAATGTGCAGACCTATAACTCTTGACTTCTACACTAAATAAACACCAATTTAAGAGTTATGAAAGTAATTTGAACAACTAGACACTAAATTAAGCTAGATTACCCTAATAAGCAAAACTATAAACCACAGATCTTAAACCACTACTTAAAAACAGATTTAACCTCCAAAGCCTTTAAAAATTAACATTACAAACTCTAAAATGAAGTTAAAAATCAATGCAAGAGACAAAATGGCCTCTGACAGTATTAACCTAAGTTAATACTGCCTTATGCCAAACACCCCTTTAAAATTGATAAATTTCATATGAATTTATGAAAAACAGATTTAATGATTAAAACTCTAGTACCAGATTTTAAACAGATTATAACAACCTCAATAAACAATCATCAATAAGCAAATAAGCCAGAAACAAAAAGCTAATAACTATGCTACTTATTTTTGAGTTTTTGACAGTTTTATGAATCAAAACTAAGAAAACTAAGATCTATGCTATAAAACTTAAAAACAGATACTCAAACATATTTAATAAGCACAAATAGACAGAATTAAGCACAAATAAGCAAGATTAATAAGCTGAATAAACAAATTATAAGCTAGAAAATTAAGACAGAAAATGAAAAAGGAACTTACAATTGCCTTAGCTAAACAAAGGCTTAAAACGCTCTTAAGAGCTAGTCAACAAGCTCTAGCTTATCACAAGGATAAGCTAGTAAAGGTCCCATAAGCTCTTCCAGGTTAAGCTTATCATCCAAAAGCTAAGATCCATATGCATAGGTTTTTAACTGATTTTAGATATTTAAGTAGATTAAAGGACTAATTGAGCTCAAATCTAAGCTTAGAGACTTAGATGAGCTTATTATTAGCTTGTAAGAAGCTTATGAAAAGTGACAGCTTATTAAGTGAGGTTTTATAGAAAAGTGAGCTTTGAGAAAAGTAAGTGTGAAACAAGGAAAACTTGATTCTTATTAATGAAAAGCTGATTACAATACTTGAAATCGAAATTACATTAAGCAAAGATTAAACTAAGACATTTTGAAAAGAAAATACAAAATAAGCTGAAAAATTCTAAAAAACTAACTAGCTCCCTTGTGTGTGAATGTGAGGGGCTTTTTATAGCCTGAGAGGATGCTTTTAGGTCTCTTGCCTGCTCCTTATCCATTTGATCTTATCCCATGAATATTTGCTCATCATTGGATCCTTGATTTGAGACGTTGGATTAAATGAGTGAGCACACGGATTGCCAACATGGCATTCCGTGTGTCAGGCTCATTGTACTTCTTTTGCACTAACTTTAGTGCAAATTACCAATCATGGGTGTGCTTTCTTTCATGTCCCACGTGGCATTCTTGTGGGAGATTGACCAATGAGAGCTTTTTATGACGTAAAACTCTGCCACCATGTCACTTAGTACTCGAATCATTCTTCCATGACATTAATTTCAATTTACCCTTTGATTTGAGCGTGTGGTTAAACAGAAGAGACGATGAACAGTGAAAACCACTTTTCCTGCGCCTTTTTTACTTATAAGGGTGCGTTTAATTTCTTTTTGACCCGGGTAAAAATTGGTTTGCTCTTAGGCTTATACGAAAAGATTGGGCCTGGGTTTTTTTTGGGTTATTATAAAAGAGATAACGAGTGTTAACTCTTTATATATTAAAGAGTTAACACCGTTAGGGCTTAGGGACCATTTTTGCAAATTTTGGTTTAACATTAAGGAAAATTTGGATAATTTGAGGGTTTTTGTCTTCTTGTAGTTGACCAATTATTATAAAGGAGATAACGAGTGTTAACTCTTTATATATTAAAGAGTTAACACCGTTAGGGCTTAGGGACTTTTTATGAATAATGTTTGAACAATGAGGGACTGTTTTGGGAATTTTTGGGATTTTTGTCATTTAGTGAGTTGACTTGGTTGACCTTGTTAACCAAAGTTCACTTTTGACCTTGATAGCATACTCCCGACTATTGCATACTCTTTTTTGTCTCGTGTCTGTGTTTGCCCGGTTTTGATCGTTTTCTTGCGATTTTTGCTATATCCGTACCTACACAATCACAAAGACAAAACAAGCAATATACAAGCATTTTAATCATAATTTTGTCTTTTATGGGTCATTATTGATATAAAATGGATATGTGATTTCTCTCATATCAAAGCCCAATACGAGAAATTCCTCGACATGATCCGAGTCGTCTGAATCAACGTACCTCTTGTCGACGTTTTAGCCGGAATGCCTAACTGTGGAAAATTTCTTGAAATGGAAGAAGATAGTAAAGTTCCTCTCATATTGGGACGGCCCTTTCTTCACATTGCTGATGCAGTGATTCGAGTTAAATAGAAACAACTCAATCTTGGAGTTGGAACTGAACGAATAACCTTTAATATCGATTCTGCAATGAAACACTCTTATTCAAACGATGATACATGTTTCAGTATCGATGTTATCGATGAAATTTTAGAAGAAGATTTAGATGCTCTTCTAGACGAAGGAAGCAAAATCCTTCATTCCATCGAAGTAACCATTCTCGAAGAAAAACTCTTTGCTGAATTCGATGAATTCATGGCAATGACTGCCGATGAAAATTCTGAATCTAAATCCGATACTAAAGAACCACCATTAGAGAAAATCACCATCAACATATATTATAAAATAAGAATATCTCTCGAAGAACCTCCTTAGAATCTTGAACTCAAACCTATTCCCGATAATTTGGAATATGTATTTTTGGAAGAACTATATTTTCTTCCTATAATCATATCATCTCAACTATCTGCTCAAAACCAAAACAAATTTATATTTGTCCTAAAAATACATAAAAAGGCGTTTGCCTGGAAAACAACAGACATTCATGATATCTGCCCATCGTTCTGTAAACACAATATACAACTTCTGGATGATAAGAATCCAGTTGTCCAAAAAATAGAGAAGGTTAAATCCAAACATTGTTAAGAAAAAAATCGTTAAACTCTTAGATACCGATATTATTTATCCAATTGTCGGTAGTCCTTGGGTTAGTCCTATTCACTGTGTACCAAAGAAAAGCGGTATTACAGTAGTCACTAATTGTCGTGTCCTCATGCAATGTTATATGCTCAAAAACCAAGTACTCCAAAATCTCCCCAAACTAATACTTTGAAAAGTAGCAAAGTATTTTGTGGGAAAAGTTAAGAAATCACAAGTTTTAAAACACCCCGTTTTCCCATTTTTCAAAAATTTTTTATTTTTATAATTTTCATAATTTACAACTTACAACTTATTCATGTGTGAGATAATGTATTGCTTTCATTATTCATTGATAACTTTGAGGATCACGGAACAAAAAGTACAAAAAGTGTCCAAATGGATAAATTTATCGTCCCCGACTTTCACTTCTCCAAGCCAAGCTTAAAAACAAGATCATTGTAAAATACAAGTTATGATGCTAACACTACTCATAAAAGCTAATTGTGTATTACTTCTCCTCCCTTATTCCTAATTTTGTATCTCAAGATTTTATTTAAGTCATATACCCGAAGGCTCTTTAAGACTTTATTTCGATACTTATTAATTCCAAAAATAAAGGGTAACGGTTAAGACGCAATAATTAGTTCCTAGCCCTTTTCAAAAGATCAAATGTCATCAAAATTAAGTCCACATCGAGGCAACCAAAATTTGGCTTTTATTAGGTTACTTAAGCAAGGCACCATTCATGTCATATACCCTTAGGCTCTTTAAGACATAAATAGACCAATCTTATTTGCACCATATACCCTAAGGCTCTTTAAGGTACAAACAAGACAAAAATTTCACTTATTAATTTTACTTACCCCATATACCCTAAGGCTCTTTAAGGGATAAGCAAAATATTTATTCATGTGATACATATAGTATGCCAAATTAAGTATTCCTGATGTATACTTATCTTAATCACAAAGGAACTAAAGAAAACTTCTATGAACTAATTATTAACCAAAAAAACCGCACAACTCTATTTATTAAACAATTATATATAAAAGTGAAACAAGCTAATGGGAGAAAAAGCCACAATTAACACTTATGAGCCTTAAAGAAATCCAACTATTCTATGTTTAGCATCAAAACTTATATTCTACTCTATCATCTCTTGTTCTTCACAATTTAAAATTTCTAAGAAAGAAACTCGTGAATGCTTAGCCTAATAAATCGATCTTTGCATATTTAAAATCAATTATGGGAACTTGCAAAATCTTGACTTTTTCAAGCTAGACTTGCTTTTTATAGCTCCTTGTATAAAAGATTAGCAAAATTCAATTTATTTAAAGTTAAGGAGAAAGCTAAGATATAAAACCGGTCGGGTCAAAATTTACTTTTGTTCTCACCAACGGAAAGCCTACATTCGTGTCAAAACACTTATTTTTTATCAACTATTTTTTATTTTTCATCATTTTTTTATTATTTTTTATTTTTTTTATTATGAACATGAACATTTAAATTTTTACAAGAAAACAGGGTACGTGAGAACAACGAGCAAAAGTAGGTAAGATCATATCGAAGATATACTACCCCATACTAAAACTAAACATTGTCCTCAATGTTTCCTAGTCTAGGGCTCGAAACCCCATACTAGAACTCAAAAAGTCGAATGCATAATCCGAGCATGGAGAAAGTATCACAAAAATCTTAAGCCGTTTATAAAGTATGCTAAAAGATAGATGTTAGTCGATAATAATCTAGGATATCGGATTTCCCCAAACTAATGGCAAGCAAAGGCTAGGAAGCTCGAGTGAACCGGGACAAAACACCGAACACGAGAGTCTTCAAAAATTTTGGGTCAATCCTACAAACAATCACAAGCACAAACAACAAGAATCGGAAGAGTACAAGCCTCCTCACATCACATTAGAAATAAGAAAGAAGAAAGATGGATAAGCATGGGGTGCCTCCTACGAAGCGCTTTGTTTTTGGTAACCGAGTCACATAGCTTGACTCGATCCCCTCCAAAGTAGTGTTTAACACGATGATCATTCACTTTAAAGTTAGGACCATCGGCTTGAGATAGCTTGATGGTCCCATAGGGAAAAACTTGGGCCACAGTGAACGGTCCGGTCCAGCAGGATTTTAGTTTTCCAGAGAACAACTTCAATCGAGAATTAAAACGAAGGACACGGTCACCAATGTGAAACTCACGATTTTTGATCTTAGCATCGTGAATCTTTTTTGTCTTCTCTTTATAGATTAAAGAGCTCTCATAGGCCTGATCTCGTAGTTCATTTAATTCGTTAAGTTGAACTTTACGGTGATCGCCCACGGTTTGTAGGTCAAAGTTGGTCCATTTCAAGGCCTAGTAGGCTTTATGCTTAAGCTCGATGGAGAAATGACAAGCTTTACCGTGTACCAGTTATAAGGCGTACAACTGATCGAGGTTTTGTAAGCGGTACGAAAAGCCCACAAGGCGTCATCAAGTTTATTGGCCCATCTTACTCAATGCTCGCCTACCGTCCTTTCTAATATCCTTTTAAACCTCTATTGGAAACCTCCACCTGGCTACTTGTTTGCAGGTGATACGAGGTCGAAAGCCTATACGTAACACCATATTTTTGAAGAACTTTATAAAATTGGTCATTACAAAAATGCGTCCCTCGATCACTAATGATGGCCCGTGGGGTTCCAAATCTAGAAAATAATTGTTTTAAGAACTTAACCACTACTCGGGCGTCGTTGGTGGGGAGGGCTTTCGCTTCAACCTATTTTGAAACATAGTCGGCAGCCATAAGAATATAACGGTTCCCTCTTGAAGACGGGAACGGCCCCATGAAATCGATGCCCTAAAGGTCGAAAATATCATAAACCTGAATAGGATTTTAGGGCATTTCATCCTGTTATGAGATCTTTCCCTGACGCTGACACGAGTCACAATGTGTGACAAGGTCATGGGCATCTCGATAAATGGTGGGCCAGAAAAATTCGGAGTCAAAAACTTTTTTTGCGGTGTAGTTCGGGCCATGGTGTCCCCCAGTGGGTCCATGATGGCAAGCTTGGAGAATGTCCATAGCTTCCTGCCCGTCTACACATCGTCGAATAATATGATCAACACAAATCCTAAAGAGATAGGGGTCATCCCAAAAATAGTGTCGAATATCCTAAAGAATATCCGTTTATGCTGGTAGACATCCCTTAACAAGCACATTTCCCACCAAAGTAGTTTTTTGCTAAAACGGCAAACCACTGGTTATTGTCTCAGGATTAAGAGATATCCTACAAGTGATTCGTGAGAAAATTGTTTATCTTATTTCCCCATTCCAACACAATCTCTTGATACTGGTATTTCAATCTACTTACATGATCGTCCGGTGTGAGTTTTCTGCTCCATTTATATATGCACTAATTTCAAAGTCAAGATTTCTTAGAGCAGAAGAAACCCACCGATCAACCTCGCTTGGCCATCTTGCTTTAAACAAGGTATTTAAAGCCGTATGATCCGTATATACTATTCCCTTGGATAAGACTCAAGTAAGACCGAAACTTCACGAATGCATACACCACGTCTAAAACTCTTTTTCGGTAACGGTGTAATATAGTTTGAGCATCCGAGAGGGTTCTTTACTAGACTAATGTAAAGGCCTAAGAAATATTTGTCTTTCCTTTTGTCCTAAAACACACCAAACGCATAATCTACAAACAGCGTCGCACTTAAGCTCAGAACGGTAAATCCCAGTCCGAGGAGACAAGGATAGGAGCTTCGGTTAACCTCTTTTTAAGAATCTTAAAAGAAGCAAGACACTCGTCCCAAAAGACAAAAGAAGTATCCTTTTCCAAGAGGTGAGTCATAGGCCAAGATATTTTGGAAAAGTCTTGTGTAGATCGTCTATAGAAACCGGCATGACCCAAGAAGCTCCTAACCCCTTTTACAGTGGTCGGAGGTGGTAATTTTGCAATTACGTCTACTTTTGCTCTATCAACTTCAAGTCTATTTTTAGAGATTTTGTGGCCGAGGACTATACCCTCTTTGACCATGAAGTGGCACTTATCTCAATTTAGAACTAAGTTGGTGTCTTCGCACCGTTGTAGCATAGTATCTAGATGGGAGAGGCACGATGTAAATGAATACCCAAAAACTAAAAAGTCGTCCATGAAAACTTCCATAGTTTTTTCAATCATATCGTGGAAAATCGCCATCATACACCGTTGGAATGTCCCAGGAGCATTGCAAAGGCCAAAAGGCATTCGTCGATAAGCAAATGTTCCATACGGATAGGTGAACATGGTCTTTTCCTGGTCATGGGGATCAATTGGTATTTGAAAATAACCAGAAAATCCGTCTAAGAAACAATAAAATTCATTTCCTGCTAGTCGCTCTAACATTTTATCCATAAAAGGGAGAGGAAAGTGGTCTTTACAGGTGGCATCGTTCAACTTTCGATAGTCAATACAAACTCGCCAACCCGTGACCAATCGTGTAGGAATAGGCTCATTGTTTTCATTGGTAACAACCGTCATACCCCCCTTTTGGGTACGACGTGAATCGGGCTCACCCAAGGACTGTCCGAGATCAATTAAATTAATCCAGCATCGAGAAGCTTAATGACTTCAGCTTTGATTTCTTCATGGATTTTTAGATTAACCCGTCTTTGTTGTTGAACAACTGGTTAAAAATCATCTTCCATTAATATCTTATGAGTGAAAAAATTCGGATTAATGCCTCAAATATCAGATATTTTCCAAGCTATCACCCGTTTGTGTGATTTTAAAACCTTTAGAATTTGCTCTTTTCTTCCTCCTTTAAGTCTTTAGCGATTATGACGGGTAACTTAGAAGTTCCCTCCAAAAATGCGTACTCGAGGTGGGAAGGCAAGTCCTTGAGTACAAGATCCGGAGGATCTTCGATTGAAGGTTTAATCTTTTCGGCATCATTAATCAAACATACGGGGTGAAGAGTAGGAGGGAGATCGGGTGAAGGATTATCATTAAGTAAACTTTCTAGAAAAAGAATATCTCCCTCCGAGTCGTAGGTGTCATCATCAATACCCTGTGGTATCAAATCATCGAGAGAAATAAATGCGTCGGTCTCTTTCAAAAGAAAATCACTATCTCCGAAGGGAGTAAGAGAAGGTGAAAGAGACTCGACCATAGGATCTGGAGAAAGTGTAGGATTGCCACTTGTTGTATTAATTGACTTTTGAAAATTAAGCACCTTATAAACATGATCCTCGCATGTAGTATCGAGAATGTCAATCTTATGAATTCAATGTTAAAGACTAATTCTTCATCACCGACTCGCAAGGTTAATTTTTCACCGTGTACTTCAACTAAAGCATGGGCCGTCCTTAGAAAAGGTCTTCCTAATATAAGAGGAACTAGAGGATCAACCTCGTAGTCAACCACCACAAAGTCGGCTGGGAATGTAAACTTGCCTACTCGAACGAAAACATCCTCGGCTGTACCCTCGGGAACAGCAATAGTCCGAGTAGATAATTCGAGTGTCATTCTAGTAGTAGAAAGTTCCGGAAGTGATAGTATTTTCCACACGAAAAGTGGCATCAAGTTAATGCTAGCTCCTAGATCGGCTATGGCCATACATGACTCGAGCCCGTAGAATTCACATGGAATGAGAAACATGCCCGTGTCTCCGAGTTTTTAGGGTAACTTTTTCAGGATCACAGCCGAGCAGTTTTCATTCACAAGTGAATTTGCTATCTCAAGAAGTTTTTCCTTATTCGTAAGGAGATCCATAACCATTTTTGCAAATGTAGGCATGTGAACAAGAGCCTTAGAAAAACTGATATTGAAGTGGATGTTTTCATCTCAAGAGTAGTGATAGCTTTCATCTCACCCTTTGGGTTAGGGATAGTATTACTCGGAAGAGTACCCAGAGTTGAAGCTTGGTTTTGGAAGAAACTACCTAGAATACTCCTCATATCATTATTCAAATTTTTCCTAAGATTCTCCTCTTGTTTGCTAAAATTACCCCTCAATTCATTAATTTGACTTTGCATATTTCTCATTAATGACTCATTAGCTTTCACATAACTTGAAAACTCATTTGAAATCCCTTGTTGAACTTGATTATTATGAGCTTGAAAAGGTTGGTTTTGAAATCCTTGACTTTGAAAATTTGGAGCATGATTAATTGGAGCTTGAAAAACTTGATTACCATGAAAATTATTTCCCCGATTAAAATTATTCCCTTGACCTTGATTTTGATTATACCTATTTTGACTATTTTGCACCGGAGCAAAACCGGGTGGTGCCATGTGGTTGCTAATACGGTTTGGAGGGGCTACTTGATTGTAAGCACCCGTCGCCGCACAAACATTCGATTGATTGCTATCGGTATTAGGACAATTGTAATAAGTATGAGCACCACCACAATAAACACAAGATTCCTCAACCGCTTTAACCGTAGCGGGAGTGACAACTTTCTTAGTAACAATCTCAACTAAGGTCGAAATTTGGTCTGCAAGCTTATCAATTCTTACTAGAACTTTCCCTAGAATTCGTATTCACCCTAGAAACATTCGATTTGTTTCGTGAATAACGAACTTTTGACTTATTCTCAATTATGTTCAAGGCCTCTCTAGTAGTCTTACTCAAAAGATTTCCACCCGCCGCGACATTTAAGGAGTCTTGATCATTATCATTTAAACCGTTATAGAAAGTATCTATTTGAGTTAACTCCGAAAATCCGTGGTGGGGACATGCTCTAAGCATTTCCTTAAATCGTTCCCATGCCTCTCCAAATGTCTCATCGAATTTTTGAGTAAATCGAGAGATTTCATTCTTGAGGTGGGTGGTCTTCGAGGGAGGGAAAAATTGATTCACGAATTTGTTTACGAGATCATCCCAAGTCAAGATCGAATTAGGAGGTTCTTTATCGTACCAAATCCTAGCGGCTCCCTCGAGTGAATATGGAAACATCATGAGTTTAATCACATCATTCGGAACTCCCTTAAATTTCAAAGTTGAGGTAATCCTTTTGAAATTGTTGATATGAGTATAGGGATTGTCCCTCTCAAAACTATAAAATGGGCTGGCTTGGACTAATTGTAGCAAATTCGTCTTAATCTCAAAATGATTAGCGTTAATTTCCGGTATGACGATAGCTTCTCCATACCCTTCCGTGGGTGCTTGGAGTAGCTCTTTCATTGTTCGATTATCCGCCATTGGTGCAACTTCAACGATAGTACGAAGCTCGGGTTCGACTACGTTTGGAGCACGTCTTCTATTTCGACGTCTCGGAATGGTTACGGGTGAATTATTTGGAAAATAATTTTAGTGGCATGCACTAAACACGAACAACAACGAGAGATGAGAAAAATAATATACCAAAAATATTTTTGTTGGATCACCGAATAATACAAACTTAGGGTAACTCCTTACTGTGAAAACCTTCAAACGGGGGACGTAGTGGGCTGAGCGAATAGCCTTAAAAAAACGTTTGTCCCTTCGGGCGTAGTTCCTTAGAAAACCCTCCTAGTAGGCTTGTTTCAAAAAGAGTGAGCCTTTTTAGTTACGTGACACAAACGATTATTTATTTGAATCTTAAGTTTGGGAACTATTATTGGAAGATTACCAAATTCTCTAGTAAGAGAATTAAATTGCTTTGTGTATTTTAGTATTTAAGAGAACACAATAAAAATCGAAAAATCCGGAAGAACAAATATTTTTGTATATTTTTTATTTATTTAGTAATCTTCTATATATAGTAAAAAGAAAAAGAAAAATATTTTTTACTTTTTTTATTTTTTTATTTTTTTATTTTTTTCTATTTTTGATTTTTTCAAAAGACGTAACTTTCGAAGACGAAAGGTTCTCCAAATCACGATCGACAAATTCAAACGAGAGAGTCTTTAACATAATTCCCCGGCAGCGGCGCCAAAAATTTGATAGGCTCAAATTATATATACGTATAATACTAAAGTATAAGAAATTCACTAGAAATCCTTGAGGACAAAGATTAAAAGCAAATTCCACACACAAATATCGTACGTTAACCTGTAAGTGTTCACCGGGTCGTTTATACCCCAAGAATTATGAATTGAGACTCCGTCTTTTTTTGGACAATGATTTGAATGATTCTAAGATCTTTGATTTCGAAAACTAAATCCTACTAGTGGGCAAATAAAAGTACATTTAACTCAATTACAAGAAAAACGCATAAAGACGTTAATGGGAAACGTAAAGATGTACACTTAAATATAAATTGAGCAAAAATGAACAAAACAGGCCAAAACTAATTTTCCTAGATGCTAAAAGACAAAAAATGATTTTTAGAAAAAGAAATTTTTAAAATTTTTTTTTTATTATATTTTATTTTTTATGAATTTGTAAAGTTTTCTATCTAAATTAAATCACTAAAAATTCTAAAACTTTTTATAAAAATTCTAAAAAAAATTACTGAAAAGTAGCTTGCAATATGTAGATCTCAGGAAAAATATAAGCTCAAAAAGAGCTTAAACGAATAATCTCAGGAAGATTAAAATAAGCTACGAATTGCTTAGTACTACTAAAACTCAAAAAGGTGATAAATGAATTACCACTGCAGCTTAGGACATAAAAGTCCCAAGGGCGCAGTGGTAGTGTGGAGTGTGGATAAGGGTTAAGTTAGGTCGAGGTCAGGGGTTCGAGCCCTGCTCACCCCTGATTTCCCTAATTTCCCTTATATTAATTTTTGCAAAAGCTTTTTAAAACAAACTTGTAAAACAGCTTAAAATAAGCAACTTTTGTGAAAGCAACTTTTTTCAAAATAAAAATAAGCTAGAAAATAGCTTCCTAATAAGACAGAAATGACTTAACTCTTTATTTGCTTTTTTCATAAAACTTAAGAAAACTGAAAGCTAGAATAAGCTCAAGCCTGAGCTAAATAAGCTATAACTACCTTTCTACTAACCTAACAAACAAGAATAAGCAAGATTTAAGCAAAATCAACAAGCCATAAGTTGTAAAACTTAATTAAGAACTTATACTAAAACTGCATACCAAACAGTCCTATAAGGCACTATTGAGCTTATTTTTAAGCAAGCAAACAGATCCTTATGGCAATAAGACATATACCACTAGAAAGCCTGACCTTCTAACTATCTAGAACAGCTTTTGAAAACTATTTTGAAAATCAAATTCACAAAGAAAATGCTAATTGAAAAAGGTTGTTTGGCTTAGTAGGAGCTGACTTTTGGTTTTTATAAAAAGACAAAGAGCTAATTTGCAGACTAAAAACAGATACTAAAATAAGCTTCTAAAGACAAAGTAAGCCCTAACCTATTTAAATCTACCAATGAACTACTTGTGCACCAATTTTGAAAAGCTAATTCCTACTTTTACTAGCTGAATTTTGAGCTTGAAAATGACTAAATTCCATTTTTAGTTGCTGATGCAGTTGACACACTTATAGCCAAAACTCAAAACCAACAAGTGCACACCTGAAGACTTGATTTAAACAACATTTTAACACCTAAATAAGAGCAAAATGAGTAACTAATACAGCTAGAACCAGCTTGAGCTTAAAATGCACTTGAAACTTAAACTAATGCTCACAGATTATAACAACTATTACACTAACTAGATTAAAACTGATTTAACCCTATAAAGACATTAAATCCTAACTTCATAAACCTAAATTTGAAGTTTGAAATAAATTTAGAGAACCAAATGGACATGGATAGTACTAACTTATGTTAGTACTGCCTTTAGCCAAACACCCCTTTAAATTGATCAAAACTATTTTTAAGCTTATAAATTTGAGATTTAAAGCACAAACTAGTAATACCAGATAATAGATAGCTTATAACAGATCTTATAAGCAAATTTCATCAATCAAACAAGCTACAACTACAAGCTAATTAACTATGCTAATATTTTTTTTAGTTTTTAACTGTTGTATAACTAACACTTGTAAATTGAATTTTAACTAATCAAGATAACTAAATAAGCAACAGACAACTAAAATAAGCAGATATAAGCTATTCTAAACTAAAATAAGCAGGAAATAAGCAGTATTAAGCTAAAATGCAAAATTAAGCTATAAAAGGTAAAAATGAAGACTTACAAAAGCCTCTGCACACAAAACAGGGCTATTAATGCTTTTACAGGCTAAGATAAGCTGGTAAGGTCCTGGAAGCCCTTCCATTAATGGCTTCCCTTCCAAAAGTAAGCTGAGGTAATTTGAGGAGTGGATTGTGAGTATCAATAAGCTCAGTTAAGCTTTGAGTGCTTAACTCAGTGTATAGCCAGCTTATTAATGTATTTGACAGCTTATTGAGCTAAATGGAATAGTAAAAGAGTTTATTCAAAACTTTATGCAATAAGATAAAATTCAAATTAAACTTGAATAATGAGAAAACTAAACTTTTATTGATTGATTAAACTGGTTACAAGCTTTGTAAAAAGGAAAGTTACATCAATTTAACTGAAAATGATTAAGCTAAAATTATATTAAAGTAAGTTAGGCTAAACTAAAAATTACACTAAAAACTACTCTAAATAAGATCTCCCGTGTGTGTGAGATGAGGCTCCTTCTTATAGGCAATAGGAGATGCTTCTAGGTCCTTTAGACGCTCCCTTTTATCTTTAATCTTGACCATTCATCACTCTTAATCATTGGATCTTGATTTTGAGTCGTTGGATGAAAAAGAGGCACACGGATTGCCAGCTTGGCAATCCCACTTTCTTGGAGCTTTGTGCTTCTTTTGCACTGATTTTAGTGTAATAATTCCCAATTTGGTGTGTTTCTTTGGAAAACGTGTGTCATTCCATGTGTCAGATAGAGTTAGCTTGGCCAATCATTGGCTTAGATTATTTAATTGCTTGTCAACATAGAGCTTGGTACTCGAATATTTGATGCCACGTATGATGAGTGAAGGGAAGTGGGTTTTACCCTTTCAATTTAACGCAGGGTGAAAGACGATGAATAGTAGAAACTCGCGCCCTTTTTTTCCTTTGTTTGACTGAGTCATCTAAATGGTTTTACTTAGGCTACGGTTAATATAAAAGGGAAATTGGGTCTTGGGCTTGGGTAAAAGTTTTAACGACCGTTAGTCTATTAGTTTTAAGGACTAACGGTGTAAATTGTTTTGGGACTTCTGGTGAAAATGTTTTAACATTAAGGGCTTTTTGGTAATTTCAAGGGTTTTTGTCTTCATGTGAGTGGACCAATGTTGACTTTGGTTGACTTTTGTTGACTTTTGTTGATAAACTCTCGGTTATTGTGTACTCTTTTCGTCTCGTGTTTGTTCTTGCCTGGTTTTTGGCTCTTTTTTTGTGATTTTTGCAATATCCATACCTACACATCACAAAAGACAAAATACAAAATATACAAGCATAATATGCATTATTTTATCTTTTTATGGTTATTTTTTGTATAAAACGGATATGTGATTTCTCACATATCAGTCACAAATGAAAATGATGAACTTGTCCCAACAAGAACCATTACAGGTTGGCGAGTATGCATCGATTATCGTAAACTCAATGAAGCAACCACAAAAGATCATTTCCCTTTGTCATTTATGGATCAAATGTTGGAAAGACTCGCAGGAAATAAATATTTCCGTTTCCTCAATGATTTTTTTGGATATTTCCAAATCCCTATCAATCCTATGGACCAAGAAAAAACAACGTTCACTTGTCCCTTCAGAACATATGCTTATAGGTGAATGCCTTTCGGGATATGTAATGCTCCAGCTACATTCCAAAAGTGCATGTTGGCAATCTTTCACGACATGATTGAAGAATCAGTCGAAGTATTCATGGACGACTTCTCCGTCTTTGGAAACTCTTTCGACAAATGCTTAAATAACCTTGATAAAATGTTCCAACGTTGCAAAGATGCTCATCTTATCCTTAATTGGGAAAAATGTCACTTCATGGTCAAAGAAGGAATTGTGCTTGGACACAAGGTGTTTGGCGCAGGACTTGAAGTCGACAAATCAAAGATCGATGTAATCTCAAAACTTCTACCACCCACTAATATCAAAGGTGTTAGAAGCTTTCTTGGACATGCCGGTTTTTACAGACGTTTCATAAAAGACTTCTCAAAAATTGCCCGACCTCTAACTAAGTTGCTTGAAAAAGATACCCCGTTTGAATTCAATGATGAATGTCAAAAAGCATTCGAATTATTAAAAGAGAGACTCACATGTGCTCCTGTGATCGTAAGCCAAATCTGAAATCTTCCATTTGAACTTATGTGTGATGCAAGTAATTTCGCAGTTGGAGTTGTCTTAGGTTAAAAAGATGGTAAAAACTTTCACCTAATCTATTTCACAAGCAAAACTCTCAATCCAGCTCAACAAAAATACACCGTAACAGAGAAAGAACTTATGGCTGTAGTTTTTGCATTCGACAAATTTAGAACCTATCTTATACTTTCAAAAACTATTATTCACACTGATCACTCAGCTCTTAAACATCTGTTTAAAAAACAAGACGCAAAACCCCGTCTTATTTGATGGATTCTACTCCTATAAGAATTCGATATAGAAATAAGAGTTAAAAAAGGTACAGAAAATATTGTTGTCGACCACTTATCTCGGATTGACAATGACGAGACAAGTGATGACAGTGAAGTCGATGATAACTTTCCTGGAGAAACCCTTATGGAAATTAACACCAGAGATGAACCATGGTTCGCAGACTTTGCAAACTATCTGATGGGTGATATTATACCAAAAGGGATGACGTATCAACAAAAGAACAAATTCTTCTCTGACATTAAACACTACTTTTTAAAGGATCCCTACCTCTTCAAAGTATGTTCCGATGGTATGATCAGATGTTGTGTATCTGAATGAGAAACCCGAACCATTTTAGATCAATGTCACCACGGACCAACCGGTGGACATTATGGACCAAACATAACCGCTAAAAAGGTCCTAGATTCAGGATTTTACTGGCCGACAATTATAAAAGAAGCTCATACTCTAGTTTGCCTATGCGATGCATGCTAAAAGACGGGAAATATATCAAAACGTGATGAGATGCCCTTAACTAACATTCAAGTATGTGAAATTTTCGATGTATGGGATATTGACTTTATAGGACCATTCCCAAAATCATATAAGTTTGAATACATTCTTGTCGTTGTTGATTACGTATCTAAATGGGCCGAAGTGCAAGCTTTACCAACCAATGATGCCTGAGTGGTTATTACTTTTCTGAAGAAACTATTCTGCCATTTTGGAATGCCCAAAGCTCTAATCAGCGAACGAGGTACTCACTTCTGTAACAAAATGACAGAAAAGACCATGAAAAGATATGGAATTAACCACCGATTCTCTACATCATATCACCCTCAAACAAGTGGTGAAGTTGAAAACACAAACAGAGCCCTTAAAAGAATTCTTGAAAAGACTGTTAAATACAATGTTGCTATTTAGTCTGGAAAACTTGATGACGCTCTGTGGGCTTTTCGAACTGCCTACAAAACACCTACCGGTAAAACATCCTACAAACTCATTGGTGTACAGTTTTATATACACAATAAAATATACTATAAAATAATATTCCACAAGAGCAATTAAGAAAATTCCCTAAGGAAAATTCACTCTCAAAAATATTATATAATATAATATATAATACGTATATTAAACCGGGCAAATATGATCACCCGGGTCGTTTCCCCAACGACTAGTGAAATTAAATCCTCGTTTAAGCTTGGATTATGATTTGAATAAGCAAATGGATGAATTGATAATCTAAAGCAACAATTAAAATGGACAATTAAAAACAATTAAACAATTAAACTAATAGGGGAAACAATTAGAACGTGACAATTAAGCAAGTAACCTAAATTTAACCCCTAAAATTGTAAACTAAAATTATAAACCTAAGATAGGACAAAATAAAATTTTAGGAAAAAGAAAAACATTTTTTTGATTATTTTTGAATTTAATATGAATTAAAAACTATTTAAATCTAATTAAATCCAAGAAAATAGCAAATTAAGTACTAAAAATTTGGAAAAATGATTTTTATGCTTAGAAAAGTCTAAAATATTATAAAAGATAGTAACTATCTGATTCACTCTTACCGTGTTGTCTGCTTTGAGACCTTTCTGGTAATGAAAACAAGCAAGCATGTAAATCCTAATACATCTGTGTTAAAGATCCTAACGCTTTTGAGCTGGAACCCTATCAAGCGATTCATTTAATCTACCTGCTCACAAGTACAAATTTTATAGTCTGAAAAACGGTCCTACGGAACCGAAGTTAATCTAACTAAATCGGAGCGAATGACAAAAAAAGCCATATTCTCCATAAATGACCTTTATTGCTTAACCGTTTTTATTTTAGGATTCATATAAAATGGAGATGGAGAGCTCATTCCCAGCTTAAGTTTCCCGTTTTAATTACCACGTGCATATGCTAATCCAAAACTAAAAAGACATACTATAAACAATCAAATTCAAGAATTAAGAAAGCTCAAGTATTAAAGACAAAGACTTCCGCAAACTCTGATAAACAAGATCTTCCTTTAAGATATCAAGTCTATCAAGGGAGATTATTAGAGAGCTTTCAAGAAGATGCAAAATATGAGCATGTTGGTCATGACACAAGATCGCAAGTTGGCAAAGACGATCAAGACTGAAGGATAAAGATTTAAAGATATCGGACTTAAAGACGAAGTCAAAGGACAATGACAAAGGCTCAAGATCAAAGATCACAAAGCATGAAGGAACAAGCCTACAACAAGATAAAGACCAAGACAAAGACAAGAGCTTAATGACAAAAGTAATCTCATGGATCTCATGAAGGAGTGTCATAATGAACTCACTTCGTGGGAGATTGTTAGCCTCAAAAATATTGAGTCAAGCGAGAAGTTCGTTCATTAGGAATATTTGGTCTCGGTCATTTATATATTAATGTTGTGATAGGCTAGAAAGGGAATCGGGCTCATTTAATGTAATCTAATCGATCACGTGTTATGGGCTAAAGCCCAAAGTAATTCCAAGTAATCTCGAGCCCGGCCCAAAGAAAGCCCATAGGCATGAAAGCCTCATGGTGCAAGTATAAATACCCCTCTCCAAGTGTGGAGAGGGTGTTGGTCTCCTTTGTATTTTGTGCAAGTAAATCAACCATCTCTTTTTCTCTTTACTTTCTCTCTCTTGTTTCTCTTTCTAAAATTCTTATCATATCTCCTTTCTATTTTTCTTGTGTTCGTCATAAAGTGAAGGTGATATTATTGGGTTCTGACAGAGGCCTAAGGAGAAGGACACTCAAGTACCTCAGTCTAGTGTTCCTAGTGATTCTAGAAATGTAGCAGATGAGACTGTCAACGAGGAGCCTAGTATGCAACTTAAGGAATTCATGGATTTTTGTACCAAATTGTAACAAAGATTGCTTGACCTGGAGAAAACAAAGACTGCTCAAGCTTAGGAGATTACATGTTTGAAACTAAGAGTCAAGAAGTTAGAAAAGAAAGGAGGGTCAAGAACTCATAAGCTCAAAAGATTATACAAAGTTGATAGATCTGCAAGAGTAGTTTCCTCTGATGAAGCTCGTTTGGGTGATTAGGAGGATGCATCCAAACAGGGGAGGAAAATTTAGGATATTGATGCTGATGAAGACATCACCCTGGAGAATGTTCATGATGATGAAATGTTTAATGTAAATGATTTACATGGTGATAAGGTGTTTGGTACAGAGCTGCAGGGGTGTATTGTATCATGTGTTTGTTGTTCATGTTTCGGTACTGTTCATACTCGGTACTGTTCATACTCGGTTACTGTTCATTCTTGGTCAAAGTTTGTTAGATCTGGTCAAACTACAAATTCGGAAGTCAAACTCGGAAGCTTTAGTCAAACTCAGTATTCTAACTGCTTATTCCGAGTTTCAGATCCGAAAATCAACTCTGTACCGAATTTGTACCAACGACTCAACAAAATCAACAACAACAAATTCAACAAACATAAATAATCTACTAAGTTTCTAAACTCAGTTAATACCGAGTTTAAACTGAATTATTTACAACAGCCACAATATCAACCCAAATCCAATTCACATTTAACAAATCCAAGCTAAACCTATATCCCTCCCTCCTCCACAACTTCATATCCCATCTTCATCACAACAAGACTCAAAACTAAAAAAATGAATAACATTAGGATCTCAGTTTCTTTTTTGATATGCTTATATAAGCGTCATGACCTAATAAAGATCAAGCATTCGAATAGATTCATCATCGATCTATGAAAAGATCACATCTTTTGAGAAAAGAAGAAAATTCTTTGCAACAAAAAAGCAGAAGAGAAGAGGAATAGACCACCAACTAGAGCTCAACAAAGGAGTATTATGTGTACTTACCTGAAGAATATGGCAGGATGGAAGCCCAAAGACTTAAAGAGCAAGTCCTTTGTAAATATTTAAGAATTGTTTGACAAAGCTTTCAAGAGGGTGAACACCTTTGTTGTCTTCAGACAGAGGTTGGTGGAAGGCACTGAAATGGAAGAAAGTTCCAAGAAAGCAGAAGAAAGCAGTTCAAAACGAGTAGGAGATGAGCTAGACTAAGAGAATGCAAAGACGCAGAAGGTGGATGATGATTAGGATGCAGCTAAGATGAAAGAGCTCATAAAAATTGTTCTTGATGAATAGGAAGTAGTAGTTGATGCTATACCTTTAGCTACTAAACCTCCAAGCATTATTGACTAGAAGATTGTTAAAGAAGGAAAGATCAGCTAGTATCAAATTATAAGAGTTGATGGAAGTTCAAAGAGGTACTCAACCTTTATTTAGATGCTTAGAAGCTTTGACAGTGAAGATTTAGAAACTCTGTGGAAATTGGTTAAAGCTAAGCAGTTGATCCAGATCTAAGACTCATCTAGGATATCATAAATCATGATCCAGGGTGGGGGGGGGAGTGGGAATAAACCAAATATACAATCATAGTTAAGAACAAGGTGTTATACTATAACATTAAGCCTTTCATTGTATTTGATCAGGATCAAAGGCCTTACTATACTACTTAAGATTACTTAAGTTGCTACGAAAGCTAGGTGTATTTCAAAGAATTGACGCCTAGAGTACACACAACACCTTTAGGTTTACATTTGTGAATTGAATGCATAATTAAAACCTAGATCGCCTACCTCTTTTTTATACTAGTGAGGCTAGGGCTTTTCAAGATTACCTGTATGAAGAAAAGTTTTAAAATATTCTAGACTCTGTAGGTCTTCTTCTGTTAATCTTTTGTCATAGTCAAACTTAAGTTATTTCCAACAATCTTCCCCTAGTTGATAATGACAAAACTCATAAGCACAAGCTTCCCCCATGATAGCTTAAATATTAGATGAAGATCTTCCCTTATTCCTTGCACTCTTCCACTTTTTGTCATATCAATTAGGGGTCTTCTAATTGAGACATACTTCCCCTCAAATAGTGTTGTAGTGATTCTTGAACTCAGTAGCTCCATAGTATTGTCAATGATGATGATATAATCGAAATAATACAAATTTATTGATTGTAGTTGAATTCTCCCAAAAATTTGTCTTATATCCCTGTTTATTCCTACATGACGTTCGCAGTCTCATACTGCATATGTATAAGTTGACCTATGTCTCTTGACAATATCCTCATTCATTATTAAATGAGTCACTGAGCATATATAACGTAACTCTTAAAGGTGATAGAAAATGTACGTTGTAAGCATCATTAGGTAGATCATACACCTTTGCTTAGATTCATAATGTCTTCGTCACCGCCTTATAATCCGAATAAGTTATCTTAAAGGTGACCACTCCTGTAAGATATGGATAGAACACAATAACCTATGAATATCACACTTCAACATCAAATAAGTATAATCAAATGTCTTTTCAATATAATCTCCAAAACGATCCATATATACATCATAAGCGTTCAAGATCCAAACGACGTCCAAAACTAAACTGTGATGAGTGTCATCGATATCGGCCAACCACTGCGGTACATAAACTAGCCTATATCGGACAAAGCTACCCGTACAAACCAAAACTGGCATTAGTGACCATATTTCTATCTCAAATCTATCACTAAAGCTGTCACTGACTGTTGCTGAGTGGTTGCAAAATTGTCACTGATCTGCACTTTCTTCAACCAGCACAAACGACTAGTTTGGAAATGTAACACAACTAAAAGAACCGTTGAAGAGCACGCATAAATTGTGAACTACCAGCTGTAACTGACATTACATCCCAGAGTAAACACCCGAGCGCCAGTAGTAAACCCCAAATTTTGGAGGGGGGGCAACCAGTAGGTACACCATTACCTAGCAGGAAACGAACAACGAGTGTACATGGCAGTTACTAAACCCGAAGCAGCAGATCGATGGTTAACACATCATTACAACGTCAACAATCAGCGGCACTTTGATTATATGACAGAGACCATAGTGAATGCCCAATGAGAATATAAACTAATGAGCAGATAAATTGTCCTAAATAATCAGGGATTCTTAATATTCAAAATAATTTATGGAAATAAAATCTATTCCTTAAATTAGTTATCAAGACCCAAACTACTTTCGCAAAATCTCTTGACTTTTCTATAACGACAATTGAGCCTATGACGTATTAAATCCCATGGCATTCGTTTTCACTATATAAATCATGAAATCATACAACCCAGCCTGTATCACCATCTAAAACTATTCGGCTCAGGTTACCTTGCAATTATATCAAGACACACACATCTTCTCTCTACACTTTTTCTCTCATTAATAATATGGCTAAACATTTATTTTATCCTCCTCGACCTTCGGATCATTGTCTCTTGTTAGTGATATCTTATTACTTAACAGTGTTTGTTGAAAAAGAAGTTCCTGTTGAAGAAGTAGTTAGTGCTGCTGAAGAAATAGTTAATGCTGCTACAATTAATGAAGATGAAATAACTTTGGCTCAAGCACTGGCAGAATTGAAAAGTGTAAAACCTAAGGTTACTATTGCTACAACAGCAACTACTAAAGGAATTCTTCTTCAAGAGCCAAGTGAATCAATAACAACAATAATTCCTTCAAAGGACAAGGGTAAAGGTATAATGGTTGAAGAACCTTTGAAGATGAAGAAGAAAGATCAAATCAGCTTTGATGAACAAGAAGCTATAAGATTACAAGCTGAATTTGATGAGGAAGTGAGGCTTGCAAGGGAAAAAGATGAAGCCAATGTAGCCTTGATTGAAGAATGGAATGATATTCAAGCAAAGATTGATGCTGATTATCAACTGGCTCAAAGACTGCAAGCTCAAGAGCAAGAAGAGTTGACCATTGAAGAAAGGGCTAAATTGTTTCAACAACTCTTGGAGAAAAGAAGAAAACACTTTGCTGCAAAAAGAGCAGAAGAAAAGAGGAACAGACCACCAACAAAAGCTCAACAAAGGAGTATCATGTGTACTTACCTGAAGAATATGGCAGGATGGAAGCCCAAAGATTTGAAGAACAAAAGCTTTGATTCTATTCAGAAGTTATTTGACAAAGCTATGAAAAGGGTAAACACATTTGTAGCTATGGATATAGAATTGGTGGAAAGTAGTGAAGTAAGAGCAAAAGCAGAGATAGCACAAGAGAGCAGTTCTAAAAGAGCAGGAGAAGATCTTCAACAAGAGTCTACCAAGAAGCAAAAGATAGATGATGTTAAAGAAATAGCTGAAGTGGATGAGGATAAAGAAACAGCTGAACTTCAAAGTTTAATGAAAGTCATTCCTGATGAAGAGGAAGTAGTAGTTGATGTTATTCCTTTGGCTACTAAGCCTCTAAGCATTGTTGAATTCAAGATTCTTAAAGAAGGAAAGCTCAGTTACTTTCAAATTATAAGAGCTGATAGAAGTTCAAAGAGGTACTCAGCCTTTATTCATATGCTTAGAAGCTTTGACATGGAAGATTTGGAAACTCTGTAGAGATTGGTAAAAGCTAAACATGGGTATACAAGATCAGAGGAGGACTATGAAAAAGTACTATGGGGTAATTTAAAGACAATGTTTGAACCTCATGTAGAAGATCTAGTGTGGAGAAATCTACAAGGAAACAAAGTTTTGATTTAGAAGCTATTTGATTCCTGTGGAGTACATTTTGTGAGGTTTCAAAATCTGCATGTCTTTATGTTGGTAGAGAAGAGATATCCCCTTACACCTGCTACAATCACAGAGATGCTGAATAAGAAGCTGCAAGCTGATCATTGGAATGAAATGTGTTATCAGCTTCTTAAGCTCATCAAAAAATAACTCAAGAATCAATGAAGTGTTTGGAAGCATCCTCCTGGTGATTAATGAAGCTTTTAATGAAGAAACTTGATATAAAACTTGATGATTTTGAAGATAAATATCAAATTTAGGGGAGGATTGTTGGGATTAAAAGACTTCTTGATGATCTTAGAGTTACTGCTGTTAAGGTTTGTGTTACTGCTGCTAAGCATACATTAGTGCTGTTAGTAATCTTAATGAAAAAATATGCTAAGTAGTTAGTACTGCTAGTTTCTACTGCTAGTATAAGTTACTATTGCTAGTGTATATTACTACTGCTAGTTACTACTGCTAGTGTAACTTAGTACTGTTGGTGAAGATTGAAGAAAACTTTCTAAGTAGTTAATACTGTTTGTACACAGTTAATGCTGCTGGTACAAAATTTACTACTGTTGGTGTTGAAAGTTAATGATGCTGGTATGAAAGTTACAACTGCTGAAAGATTACAACTGCTGAAAGAGTTTATGCTGACAGAGAAGAGACCAAAGACTTATCAGAGAAAGTATAAAGATTTCTTAAAGATCAAGATTACTTAGTTGATAAGAATTGTTATTTATAGAATAGATCTTTGAGAATATTCTAAGTTTTAGAAATATATTGTAACTCAACTAGGACTCCTTGGTGTATAAAAGGAGGTCCTAGGGCATAGAGTTTTAAATGAATTAGCATCAAAAATTGTACCAAAAACGAGTCATTCATAGCTTTAAGGTTTTGTAACCCTAATACTAGGAGAGTATTCGTATTATTTGTAATAATAATATTGGAGCTTTATTACTATTCTATTGCATATTCTTCCTTATGTCAACGATTAGATTCCGCATAAATCTTTGATATCTTTTACAAAGTTCGTATCACAGTTGTGTTGATTTATCTAGCATAAACTAAACCTTTACAACAAGCTAAGGGAATTCAAGATCTAATCAAGTTGGATCAACAAGTGTATTAGAGCATGTTGATAAGCTTTGAATAAGAAGAAACCTATTTGATACACAAATCCTCTTTGTTATAAAGTGGTGGATCAAACTCAGCCCATATGGTGCTACCATCAAAAGTGCCTATGCTCAAACTAGATGAGTATGAGCTTTGGAGGATGAGGATGGAACAGTACATCCAGATGATTGATTATTCTCTATGGGAAGTCTAAGATAATGGAAATAGGCACCTTCCAATAACAAAAGAAGTTGAAGGTGTAAGACACAATTCTCCTTACAACTGCTGAAGAAAACGCACAAAGAAGATTAGAGTTAAAGGCAAGAAGCACTTAATTGATGGGTATCCCTAATGAACATTAATTGAAGTTTAACTCCATCAAAGATGCCAAGTCATTGTTGCAGGCTGTTGAGAAGAGGTTTAGAGGAAATGCTGCTACTAAAAAGACTCAGAGGAATCTTCTAAAGCAGCAGTATGAAAATTTTACTGCATCTAGCTCAGAGGTGTTAGATCAAACCTTTGATAGGCTTCAAAAGCTTATTAGTCAGTTAGAGATTCATGGTGAAAGTATCTCACAAGAAGATGTAAATCAGAAGTTCTTAAGAAGTCTGTCACCAGAATGGAACACACATACCATTGTGTGGAGGAACAAGCCTGAGATAGATACATTAAGCTTGGATGATCTTTACAACAACCTGAAGATCTATGAACCAGAGGTCAATAGGGTCTTCAGCTCAAGCACAAACACACAATAATGTACCCTTTGTGACCTCAAACAATCACCAGCAGTACTAATGGAGCAGTTTAAGACTCGCACTAGGTGCTACAACTGCTAGCACTCAAGTTACTGCTGTTAACTCAACAACAATTGATAACTTAAGTGATGCTGTTATATATGCTTTCTTTGTAAGTCAACCAAACAATCCACAACTTGATAATAAGGACTTACAACAAATTCATTTTGATGATTTAGGAGATATATTTGAGGTGGCAGATGGTTTATGCAACAATTGAGGGCAAGGAAGATCTGAAGAACCCTAAAGGAAAGTTTCTGTAAATGGTATAATACCATTGGGTTGATAATGTCCAAGGGTGGAGTGTTACAACTGCCACATAAGTAGACACTTTGCAAGGAGTAAGAAGGCTCTAAGGTACCAAGAAAACAAGATATATGGAGAACACAAGAAGAGTTTTGCCAGTGGAGACAACTACTCTAATGCTATGGTGTCTGTGATGTGTTCTAGTTATGATTGAGTGATCAAGCAAAAGAATGTCTAACTAACGTAACTTTGCACTCATGGCTTACTCTTCTACAAGTTCTAACTCTGAGGTATCTATGATTCAAACTGTTCATCAGCTTGGTTTGAAAATGTTTAAAATTATTAAAGAACAAATGAACAACTGTTAAAAGACTTTAAAACATCTAAGTTAAATGCTATTGCTTATAAAATAGGTTTAGAGTCTATAGAAGCAAGACTTCTAATTTATAAGAAAAATGAGTCTATTTATGAGGAAAATATCAAGGTCTTAAAACGTGAGATTCATTTAAGATAAGTAGTCATTACAGAGCTTAGGAGGAAGTTGGAACTGGCTCAAAAATAAAAAGAGAAAATTCAGCCTAACATAATAAAAATTTGAGAATTCTGCCAAAAACTTAAGCAAAATTAAAAGACTGTCAGATAGTTTTGATAAGTGCACAACAGGTTTAGGGTATAATGCTGTCCCACTCCCTGTACATGGAAACTTATGCTCCAAAACTTGATCTGTCATTTTCTGGTTTAGAAGAGTTTACAAGTGAGCCTATAGTTATTAAGCATGTAGCTGAGAATAGTGAAACTAAGGCTAGTGAAGCAAAGCCTAAAGCAGTTAGGAAGAATAATGGTGCTCTAATTATTAAGGATTGGGTGTCTGATAATGAGGAAGATGATGTACCTCAGGCTAAGATTAAAAAGAAAACATTTAAGCCTAGTTTTGCTAAGATGAAGTTTGTCAAACCTAAATAGCAAGAAAAGACTGCTAGGAAAATTGTCAATCATGTTAAGCAAAATTCGAGATCTCTCGCGCTCGCTATAGCTCTCTATTCCCAGAGGCAAATCAAAGAAACAAGAATTAATATGATGTCCTGTGGACTAGGAAGTTAATTTTGAGAAGTGTTAACAAAGCTTGTTCTGTATGTGAAAGTTTTGAATCACTTGCGTTAGATTATAAAAAGGTGAATCAAAATAGACCACACAAATAACAAAACCTATTTGGAACAATGCTAAAATAGTGAATCATTAGAATTTTGCCAAAAAGACTCACTCCTGACCTAAAAAGAACATGGTTCTAAGAGTAGTACTAATGAAGTCTGGCCTAGTATCACTTAATACTGCCAGACAAGTTAATACTGCTCACCCAAAAATAATAATAAATAGTGCTAGACCAATGACAAATCTTTCTAAAACAACATATTCAACTGTTAAGAGACTCATTCATAAGAATACAACATTTAAAAATAGTAATTTTAATCAGAGGGTTAATACTGTTAATGATAAAAATGTTAATACAGTTATATGCCAAAAGCATAGTTAATGTTGTTAGGACCAAAAAACAGCCAGAATTAATAGCTGTTAAGGGAAATACTGTAATGCAGTTAAGTGCCTCAACCCTTGTTTGGGTTTGGAAAAAACAAGACTAAAGTTTTAGATCATGTTTCTAAACACAACAATGCATTAATCACCTTGAAAAAGTGATAGGTCACATGAATCTTGAATCAATCATATCAACATGAAAGCTTGAGAGAATGAGAGCAAGTGAAGGGAAAATTCAAATATTATTTAGGATGGAAAAAGAGAGTGGTTACAAGAACATCACCTCCCTCCAATGAAGATTAGAGGCTATTTTTTAGGCATTGGGAAGGGAGGCATCCCTTGCCTTATTTTCTTAAAAAACTTTTATTTGGGGGGGGGGGTTTTTCCCCCCCCAATACTATCCCTAGACTTTGTTTATTAGCCTATTTCCTTACTTAAAGCATAATAAACCTTATTACAAGCACTAATAAACGAAACAAATAAAGTCGTAATAACAAAATATAATAAAACCATACATAATCGACACTTTTCATAACCTAACAATCTCCCCCTAAGGTCGAATATTCGGGCTTCCCAATCCTTGTGTCCAAGTGGTCTTCAATTCACGTACATTTTCCATCTTCTCATTTGATCACAATAATTCATCGAACTGTTCAATCTCTTCTTCAAACAACTAAGAAACTCACTTATCATTTTGTGAGTTTCTTTTTGCACATATGCCATACTTGACAACATTAAATAACTCTTTAGACTTCAAGCGTTCTCTCAGTGTTGCATCACAAAACTTATGTATCTCTGAAGGTCTCGTCACCCTTTTCTCTTTCTTGCTATTAGTGTAAATGATTCCATGTACATGCTCATAGACAATAGAAAACACATCACATTCTTCAATTCCTGGGAATGTAATTGGTGGATACAGTGAGATGATCTTCTGTGATAGCTATCGATTTCCAAGTTGAAAATCGTACACTCTTTCCATATCACTGAACTCAACTGATGAACACTGATAGAGACCATAACAATCCTATATTAGCATAATCAGGTACCTTGTTATTCATGATTAGCAGGTACATGTCTTCAATGTCATTCTTATTAAGGTTCTTGTAATCTGGCTCGGTTATGGACACTATGCAATCATTAGCCCTTCTTGCCACAATCTCTGTGATAAACTTATGTTTTATGACCAATTCCCAGAATGTCTTGATAGACTTAACGATCTTTAGAAGTTAGAATAGATCTCTTTCCTTTTGGTCCGTCCAGGTTCTTTCGTCACTATGTAGAAGATCTTAGCATGAGGAATCTCCAGTTTTCTACACATATATTTGCATAAGGATTAAAACTTCTTATAACACTTATTAACCCATCTGGAAGTCCGTTCTTCAATATCATCATCATTGAAGACAATTGCTGGAAATTTATGAAGTGACAAAACAATCTTTTCAGGACCTGAATTTCCTTTCTTTAAGTACAAAAGGTCTTGATTGATCAGAGATAGTGCTGGAGCTTCAGGATCTCTTTGACAGCTTTGAACTAATTGTGTGATCTTTCGTGGATGTGGAGAGACAAGAATTTCCTTTCTGCTTTCCCAAACAATGTCACTTTGCAAGAAATTCTTCATCTGATCAATGTGATACTGATGTTCATCTCCTGAAGTACATCTTTGTCTTAGCATCTCATCCACCATCTTCTTCAACTTTGCTTCATCAATTGTCAAAGATATCTCTTCCATGATGTCTTGTGATACTTGCTTAGTTGGAATCTCATCATCATCAGAAGCATAAGAGTCAGTCCAGAAATCAAATTCATCATCTTGTTCTTGATTACCTGAAGTAGAAGGACCTGGTTCCTCTACATTATCTTGTCCAGACGATGACTCTCCAGATACATATGCTTCATACTCCGATGTCTTCTGCCTCTTTGCACTATTCTCCCCCTCAGGATGAGCATCATCATGAGGATCGTCCTGATCTCTTGTGCGAACGGCAGAAGGTCTACAAGCAGTATGTGGTACCTGAGTCTTCTCAAACTTCATCTGGAGAGCCAACCAGATTGCTATGTCTTGTTGTTGTAACAGAGGATCAGCCTTCATAGCAAGGTACAATTGATGTTGTTGTTCTGGAACAGAGGATGATTGAACTTGTGCCGGATGAACATGAAGAATATGACCCGACATATAACTGCGTACAGATGCATCAACTAAAGAAGGAATAGCATTGTCAATTGCATTTTGAATTTGTGATGATATATGTGCCTGCATCCGCCCACGTTCTTGCAAGATTGCTTTGGAGATTAATCTTTCCGTCTCTTCTTTAGTCGTTTTCCTTTCCAGAATCAACCCTTCTGCAAGATACACAGGAACTTGATCTCGAACTTGCGCAGGAACTTCCTTCTTAACTTGCTCCGTTACTTTCTCTTTCATTCTTTCTGTTTGACTGTTATCTTTCTCTACTCTCTTTGCTTTCACCAACGAAGGTAGCGTTTCCATCATGACATCATGAAGATTATCAGCAAGTTGATCACTTGATGTCCGTGGCATGAACCTTTTCTTGAGATGTGCAAATAAGTAACCATATCGTCCCTGTAATTCATGAAAGAAAGTTCTTTAACTCTGAATCGATGGTTTTGCCTTGATCAATGATAAGAAGACGATTGGTTTTTGTTAACTTTATGGTGCAAATTATCCTGATGAAGGGTGTAAGGATGAGTAACCGCAATTCCTGGAAGTTTCACTGTACCGAATATACGAGAGTATAGAGATTCCTAGGTAGATCAAGTTGGTGAAGGAATTGGTGAAAATACAGACTCCTCTACATCCTTCCCTTTTGCCCTTCTCCTTAATTCAAACACTTCATCATTATTTCATCTCTTCAACATCAACATTTACAGTATAATACAAATATTTGGTTCCACCTCCGTGTCCCTTTGTATCTCTTCCTCTTTTCCTGAAAATCTCCACCTCCCGTACTATCCTTATCACTCAAAAATCCTGGGCAAATAACCTAGTGCCAAGGGAATAAAATGTTTCATCATGCTAGTGGGTGAACTATCAACAAATTCTCAGACCTCTTCAACCAAGCTTCTCAATCTCCATCAAAAGCTGCCAAAGTGCTCGTATACCATGCTCCACATTTTTCTCTTGCTTCTTGTTCTTCATGACTCTTTGGCTTACAATACTACTGTAAGCAAGTCTTCAGTAAATCATGCTCATCAGCTTTTTTTTCTGTGACTGGAATAGTGGTGTTAGTAGTCGTGCAGCATGCCTGACAGGTAATATCAAAAATGATCACAGTTGATCATTTTGGTAACACTTGGCTCAGCTGGTTCCATACAGGGTAGTGACCTAGGGGCGTTAGTGTCCCTATGCGTCTCCCTGGGTAGAATTCTCCGTCGTCTGTGACTGAGTCAGATTGAACAACTAGCAGCCAAACACCACTTGCATACATCTTAATAATGCTCCTTTAGACTTCATCTCATCTGTGATCACCATGCTGGTATCCACATCCCAACCTTGTTTTTGTTCTATCCTGTATAAAAGATATCTTCATAATATCAATCATCTTGAAGATGTGAAAGCAGCTCGAGTACAGACTTGAAATGTCAGGAAAGATATCATTATAATGGCTTGATGATGATCTTCGTAATTGTGGGTATGGTATCGAAGTGGCAGGATGATGAAGCGAATAGTAAAAATGCCTTCCCACATTACTCCGCATAATCCACATGAATTTATTGACAAAGCCGTAAACATTTGCATTATCTGCAATCGGGCGGTTGGTCCAATCGCGAAAACACGAGTAGTCAACACTTGATAATATCTGCATAAACGTCTGCTGTAAAACCTAAAAATCTCAATAAGAGTAAAATGACCAAAATGCCCCTAATGAAAGAAAAATGCATAAAAGCTTAAATAAATTCATTTAAGTGTTAGAAATTATGAAAATACAAAATATGGCAATTATAAAATTTTGCAAGATTAAAATACATTATGTTATACAAGAAAAATAATTAATAATTATATATATATAATTATGCCGAAATAATATGTATTTATATATTTATACTTTACAAATTAATAACAAATAAATTAGGATAATTAAGAAAATAAAATTATAGCAAGTTTAAACAATCTGATAATATCAAATTAAAAGGCCCGAAAAAAAACCAAGATTTCGAGCATAAATCACCTAATCTTAATTCCTTATACATTTTTCATTTGTAAAATCACTAAAAACAAATGCACCGAACCCTAATAAAATCAATTAGTCGGCAACATAAGATTTTCCAAGGCAAAGACGAATTTTTATAAGGTGATTTGAAGGTCAAGAATTGTGGGAAAAATAGTGATAAAGATTGTGGAGGCTTGGTTTGATTTCGGATATTGGTTTTTGTTCGATTATCTCCACCGAATTTCATAAATCCATAGAATAATAAATAATTATCAAAGGTAATTTTATGACTTGTCTTTCATCATTATAATTCAGTATAAACACAAGAAAAATAGCCATGCATGTTAATTTGATCATATGAATAAATATATGTTCGAAACCCCTAAATATATAATTGTGTATCGGCAATAAAACAATTTGTAAAATTGATTTTATAATTTTCTAAGGTGGGGATATAGTCATTATATCTCCAGATCATAGTTAGTTAAATTTTTATGAGGACTCAAAATAATTATTTGGATTTAGGGTTTTTCCGATCGAGAAATAAAGAGGAAAAGGAAGAATATTGAAAAGCAATTTAGGGTTAGGGTTTTATAATTTTTGCCAGGTCCAATACATGTTTAATGAATGTATAAAAATTGAGTAATTATTGGGGGAAATTTTAATAGGGTTTTTGTGCACTCTTTGTTACCCGATTTGAGTTTTAAAAGTATAAGGGGGTGTTTTGTAATTTCTGAAACTTTGGGGTCTGATTTAAGCATGTTATTATATTTGTTATGATCTGAGAAAAATAAGTTGGGGGGTAGAAAATGTCATTTTGATATTATTTATGTAAACCTTACTATTTATAGAAACCTGCTATTTATAGAAACATGCTATTTATGGAAACTTACTATATGTAGAAACCTGCTATTTTTGGAAAGTCTATTTTTAGAAAGTCTATTTTTGGAAAGTTTAATTATGGAAACTTATTAAATCAGGAAAGTTATCATTTATGGAAAGTTAATTAAGGAAAGTCTATTTTTGGAAACTTACTATAATTAGAAGCTGCTATTTTTAGAAAGTACCCAATATAATAAGAATACTAATCATGAAACATGCTAATCATGGAATATGTTAATCATGGAACGTACTGTAGGATCCCGATAACACTTCACTTCATATAATCAAACACGAAATCAAATTAGAAAGGAGAAAGAGAGTGAGTTGTTTAAAGAGTGAAAGAGGAGAGAGAAATGAGAAAAGATATTTTTGATATAGATCGCATTAAGCAGGAGTAGCTTCCATCTTCTTATCCATCTCTTTCCGTTACTGCTGGACATAAGGTACGGATATTCCGTCCTTTCAGTAAGGACATTCTTTCTTTTCATGATTCATCCCCAGAACTGCTATGCTTCCCCATTTTTATGTCTTTTGCCATGATCCTTTACATGTCTGATTTCAAGACTTATTCTATTGCCCGAGCTATATATACGCATGACCATGATTTACATGACTTACCACCTAGTCATGGAGGTACCATGACCGTGACACATGAGGCACCTGTGTCACGTCTCTCTCGCGTCTTTGTTTTTTACTTTCTCTCTCTAAAATCTATTTTTCTTATTTTTGTGTTTGAGGTGATGAAATGATATCCTAACAGGGTGCATCCTAGTTTACATGTTTACACGTTCATGGTGATTGGTTGGTGTGTGCTCTACATCCCATCACATTGGAGCTGATCCCTCCACCCCTATTATTATAAGAGGTCACCCCTCTATTACATGTTGAGGCAGCCCCTCTGTACTATATGCATGTATTCACGACATTATTATTATGACATGTATGATTATATGATCGCGTGGGCATTCCTTATTATTTGTGTTTATACTATCCATGATATTTCATGACATCTTTACTTCGTATTACCATGCTTTACATGTTTATTTCCTATTCTTCATGACGCATTCTCCAGGTTTCCTCATGACACTTTTGATCTTTCCGCTACTTTGTATTTACTATCCAGGATTCATACTTATTAATTACATTGTTATTATATCCGTTCACTGAGCGTTATGCTCAGCCGTATTTTCTTTCTCTTTCTTATACGGCAGGTATCTAGAGGGAGATTGGGCATGAGAGAGTGTGTGCTTAGGAAGTGACCTATTTAGCTTCCTTTCTTTATATCGCAGACATTTTGATGTGCTATACTATCTTGGACACATGTTTCGTCCTTTAGACTTCTTTTACGTTATTCATGTTGATCTCATAATTGGGAGCCGATGTTTGATTCCGGCTTTCCACCTTGTCCTATGTTATCATTTATGACTTTATGCCTTTATTATGCTTTGATATGACACCATGATCATGACGTTTCGGCCTCCTTTCCGGAGTGGGTCGTTACACGAAGACTTCGTCGACGAAACAAAAGAGTTCCATATGATCAAAGAAACAATCCACCTCAACACCTAAGAATTGTCTATCCGCTAATTCTCGACATCAATTACTTTCATCACTTTCTTGATATTCTTCAAAATTACGATCCAATGGATGATGAACCCATGTGGGCTGCCGACCGTGTTGTCGCTCTGACTCCCGGTTCACAATCACTATTCCTAAAACCGCAAACAAATTTTCCATTAAAGGTAACCACTTGACCCTTGTCAAAGGAAACCAATTTGATGGTAGAACCAAAACCAATCCTCACAAACACATTCATGAATTCCTCAAAATCTGCAATATGTTCAAATACAAAGATACCAAAAATGAAGATGTCCGCCTAATGATGTTTCCCCTATCACTCACTGGAGAAGCAAAAACATAGCTGGACGAACTCAATGAAGGAACTATTGAAACATAGGATGAACTTCGAACTGCTTTCATTAGCCGATTCTTTCTCCCAGCTATTTTTGATTGACTCCTCAGAGAAATCCGTTCTTTCTCTTAACATGAAAATGAATCTCTAACCGATGCTTGGATTCATATAAAGGAAATGCTCTAAAATTGCCAGGGTCACAATCTTTCCAAAGGCAATATTATCAAAATCTTCTATCATGGTCTTAACAAAATAGCCCAAGAAGTTCTAAATGCCACAGCTGGTGGTATTTTCCTCTATAAAACACCAAATCAAGCTTATCAGCTTCTCGAAGATAAAGTCTTACTCAAGCTCGACTGGGCTAAAAATCAAAAAACCAAATCATCTCTTAAGAAAACTATTGCTTTCACCGATGAAGGTAGTAGTAATTTGGATACTGATAAAATTATGGCCCGGATGGATGCCATGACCATCAAAATAGACGCTCAGTACAAAGAACTCCAATCTCGTGCTAAAAAACCAACGCCCGACCTTGACGATGATGACATACACATGTCTGGTGAAGAAAAGGATAAATTCATGCGAACTTTCTGTAAGAGTCGTTTTTACAATGATTACCGCGACCAAGACTCGAATCGCGATAATTGGCATTCAAGCGGACGAAATGATTACAACCGAGATAACTACCGATCCAACACCGATGAAAAATCCTAAGATCTTCAAAAACAATTCAACGATTTCATGAAATCTCAGCAATCAACCAACGCTTTTGTTAGAGAAACATTCATGGACCTTGAAACTCAACTCGAAACAATAGCCAAAAATCATCAAGCTTCAATCCAAAACCTCAAAACTAAGTTCGACAGACTCGCTGACAAGAAATCTGGTCGACCTTATGGATCTCTTCCAAGCAAAACTCAACCAAACCCACGAGGTAGCAATTCTAAAGCTTACCAACCACCGCAATCTCATAATGAGCATGTGAATGTCGTATTCACAAGAAGTGGTAAATCCTATGATCCACCAGATAACTCGAACGATCAACAAAATAATTTTGAAAACCCTATCAACTTAGATAGTGATGATGAAGACGATGAACCTACACCACAACCAAAAACTCAACCCACAAAACTAGTCAAATAAACACCGTTACCAAAACCATACAAACCAAAAATCCCATATCCTCAACGCCTTAGAAAAGAAAAAATGGAGGCTCAATATGGAAAATTCCTTGACATAATCCGAGCCGTCTGAATCAACATACCTCTTGTTGAAGTTTTAGCCGGAATGCCTAACTATAGCAAATTCCTCAAAGAACTCATAAGCAACAAACATAAAATCGAACAAATTTCTGCCGCTTTCCTAAGCGATGAAAGTTCTACGATGATCCAAAATAAAGTTCCACCCAAACTCGGAGACCCCGAAAGTTTCCTTATTTCGTGCAACTTTAATAAAACTTTCTCCTGTAATGCTTTAGCCGATCTTGGTGCCAACATTAACCTTATGCCATATTCCTTGTATGCGAAACTATCTCTTGAAACTCTTAAACCTACTAAAATGAGCGTAAGATTAGCCGACAAATCAATCCAATACCCTGTTGGAATAGCTGAAAATATGCTCATTGAAGTTGGTAAATTCACCTTTTCTACTGATTTCGTTATTCTCGAAATGGAAGAAGATAGAAAAGTTCCTCTCATCTTGGGACGACCATTTCTTCACACTGCTGACGTAGTTATTCGAGTTAAACAGAAACAACTAAATCTTGGAGTGGGGACTGAACAAATGATCTTTAATATCAACTATGCAATGAAACATTCTTACTCAAACGATGATACATGTTTTATTATCGATGTTATCGATGAAATCTTAGGAGAAGATTTGGATGCTCTTCTAGGCGAAGGAAGCAAAATTCTCCATTCCATCAAAGGAACCCTTCTCGAAGAAGAAATCTTTTCCGAATTTGATGAATTCATGGCAATGACTGTCGATAAAAATTCTGAATCTGAATCCGATACCGAAGAACCGCCATTCGAGAAAATCACCATCAACACCGATTATAAAATTAAAACGTCTCTCGAAGAACCTCTTACGGATCTTGAACTCAAACCTCTTCCTAATAATTTGGAATATGTATTCCTGGAAGAACCATCTTTTCTTCGTATAACCATATCATCTAAACTCTCTGCTCAAAACAAAAGCAAACTTGTGTCCGTCCTTAAAAAACATAAAGAAGCCTTTGCCTGGAAAACGACAGACATTCCTGGTATCTGTCCATCATTCTGTAAACATAAGATACAACTTCTGGATGACAAGAAACCAGTGGTCCAAAAACAAAGAAGGTTAAATCCAAACATGCAAGAAGTTGTTAAAAAAGAAATCATGAAACTCTTGGATACCGGTATTATTTATCCGATTGCTAATAGTCCTTGGGTTAGTGCTATTTACTATGTACCAAAGAAAGGTGGTATTACAGTTGTC
>BQNB010058891.1:0-37568 GCA_026074375.1 Tanacetum coccineum
AGAATTCCAAGGAATGACAATACATACACTATTGAGTTAAAGAACATTGTTCCTTCACAAGGTTTAACTTGCCTCTTTGCAAAATCATCATCAGATGAGTCTAACCTTTGGCATAGGAGGCTAGGGCACATAAATTTCAAAAATTTGAATAAACTTGTAAGAGGTTTGCCTTCAAAAATTTTTGAAAATGATCATTCTTGTGTTGCTTGTCAGAAGGGAAAGCAACACAAAGCCTCTTATAAAACCAAGCTTGTGAGCTCTATCAGCCATCCCTTACAAATGTTACATATGGACTTATTTGGGCCAACATTTGTAAGGAGTATCAATCACAAGATATATTGCCTTGTTGTCACTGATGACTATAGTAGGTTTAGTTGGGTTTTCTTTTTGGCCACTAAGGATGAGACTAGTGGGATACTTAAAACTTTTATAACTAGCATAGAAAACCAAATAGATCATAAGGTTAAAATCATCAGATTTGACAATGGAACTGAGTTTAAAAATAATGACATGAATCAGTTCTATGGGATGAAAGGGATTAAGAGGGAGTTTAGTGTTGCCAGAACTCCGCAATAAAATGGAGTTGCTGAAAGAAAGAATAGGACACTAATAGAGGCAGCTAGGACTATACTAGCATATTTATTATTACCTACTACATTTTGGACTGAAGCAGTTAATACTGCTTGTTATGTTCAGAATAGGGTTCTAGTGACCAAGCCTCACAACAAGACACCTTATGAACTATTACTTGGTAGACCACCTAGTATAAACTTTATGAGATCTTTTGGGTGTCCTGTGACTATTCTTAATACCTTAGATCCCCTAGGCAAATTTGATGGGAAGGCTAATGAGGAGTTCTTGGTTGGATACTCTATAAATAGCAAGGCTTTTAGGGTATTTAACTTTAGAACTAAGAAGGTAGAAGAGAACCTGCACATAAATTTTCTTGAAAACAAACCCAATGTTGCAGGGAGTGATCCAGAATGGCTCTTTGATATTTATTCACTGACAAAATATATGAATTATGAGCCAGTTACTGCAGGAAATCAAACTAATGATGATGCAAGTAAAGAGACAAATGTTAATGTAGGGCAAGCTGGACAGGAGAAAGCATCTGATCATGAATACATATTGTTACCACTCATGCTTTCTAATTCTCCACTCTTTTCAAGTACTCAGAGCACAGATGATAAGGATGATGATGAGGTACCAGATAAAGGAGATGATGATGTAAGTCAAAGAAATGGTCAAGAAAAGGAAGGAGGAGCTTCAAATAAAGAAGATGACCAGCGATGCAAGATTTCAGAGCTGAATTGGATAGTTTACTTGTTCAACAGAAAGAAGGTTATGCTAACAACTCTAACAGAGATAGTACTACTAGTCCATCTGTTAGTACTACTAGGCCAAGTATTAATACTACCAGTAAAAATATTAATACTGGTAGTCTAAATATTAATATTGCTAGTCTTATTCCTAATGATTCAAGTATGAAATCTTTGGAAAACACTGGCATATTTGATGATGCCTATGATGATAAAGCAATGGGTGCAGAGGATGACCTTAACAACTTGGAAACCACCATAAATGTCAGTCCTGTTCCTATAACCAGAATTCATAAGGATCATCCTAAAGACCAGATCATTGGAGACATAAATTCAGCTACTCAAATAAGGAGGATGACCAAGATTTCTAAAGAACATGCTATGGTTAGTAACATCAAAAAGTAGAGGAGAACAAATCACAAAGATTATCAAAACTGCCTATTTTCTTGTTTTCTCTCACAAATAGAACCCAAGAAGGTGATTCAAGCTTTGACAGATCCAAGCTGGATAGAAGCAATGCAAGAGGAGCTTCTACAATTTAAACTTCAAAAGGTTTGGACTCTAGTGGATCTTCCTAAAGGCAAGAAGGCTATTGGAACTAAGAGGGTGTATAGAAACAAGAAAGATGAGAGAGGAATTATAGTTAGAAACAAGGTAAGACTGGTTGCATAAGGTTACACCCAAGAAGAAGGCATTGATTATGATGAGGTTTTTGCTCCTGTTGCTAGGATTGAAGCAATAAGGTTATTTTTGGCCTATGCATCATTTATGGGACTTATTGTGTACCAGATAGATATGAAGAGTGCCTTTTTATATGGTACTATTGAAGAGGAGGTGTATGTGTGCCAACCTCCTAATTTTGAAGATCCATAATTCCCTGATAAAGTTTATAAGGTAGAAAAAGATTTATATGGTCTACATCAAGCTCCTAGAGCCTGGTATGAGACCTTATCTACCTACTTATTAGAAAATAGATATAGAAGAGGCACTATTGATAAAACTTTGTTCATCAAGAAGGACAGAGGTGATATCCTGTTAGTACAGGTGTATGTTGATGATATCATCTTTGGGTCTACCAAGAAGTCTTTGTGTGTTGAATTTGAGTAGATGATACACAAGAGATTCCAGATGAGTTCTATAGGGGAGCTCACTTTCTTCTTAGGATTGTAAGTACAACAGAAGGAGGATGGAATCTTCATCAGCCAAGACAAGTATGTAGCTGATATTCTAAAAAAGTTTGATTTTGTCACTGTGAAGACAACAAGCACTCCTATAGAGCCTAACAATGCATTGGTCAAGGATGAAGAAGCTAACAATGTGGATGTTCACTTATAAAGATCAATGATTAGATCATTAATGTACTTAACAGCTTCTAGGCCTGACATAACATTTTCTGTTTGTGCTTGTGCAAGGTTCCAAGTTACTCCTAAAGTCTCACATCTTCATGTTGTGAAGAGGATCTTTAGATACCTAAAAGGTCAACCTAAATTGGGCCTTTGGTATCCTAGAGATTTACCATTTGACTTAGAAGCCTTTTCTAACAGTGATTATGCTGGTGCTAGCCTTGACAAGAAATCCACAATAGGAGGTTGTCAATTTATTGGAAAAAGATTGATTTCATGGCAATATAAAAAGCAAACTATTGTTGTCAACTCCACTACTGAAGCAGAGTATGTCGCTGCTGCAAATTGCTATGGATAGGTGTTGTGGATCCAAAATCAAATGCTTGATTATGGGTTCAATTTCATGAACACTAAGATTTACGTTGATAATGAAAGCACCATTTGTATTGTGAAGAATCCAAAGTTTCATGCTAAAACCAAGCACATTAAAATAAGGCACCATTTCATCAGAGATTCTTATAAGAAGAGGCTCATTCAAGTCATTAAGGTACATTCAGATCACAATGTTCAGATCTTCTTACAAAGGCATTTGATGTTAGCATGTTTAAATTTCTAATTTCTAGCATTGGATTACTTAATCTCTAAGATGTGTTTGTTAGACTAATGATTAATAGGACATGAATTTAGAAATAAAACTGGTAGTTGTAGGTTAATGCTGCTAGGCAGGTTTTAGTACTACTAGGTAAAGGTTAATTCTGCTAAGTATAATTAGTACTGTTAATTATACTTAAGACTGCTAGTTCAAACTATTAGTCAAAATTAATATTGTTAAACAAGAAAATACTTTGGATTGTGTATTCTTGGTTCTAGACTAACATTTGTAGGCTAAGCATATTGAGTATCTGGTATTGAATTGAGGAGAGGCTAATGATGTCAATATGCAGTCAAGAATGGATGGAAGGACATGTAACATCAAACAAAAGTGTGTGATGAATCAAACACATAGGCAAATCAAAAGAGGTCGAGACACAAAGATACCTCAGTCTAGTGGTCCCCCTGAAAAGGTTGGTAATGAGGCTATCCATAAGGAGTTGGGTGATAGAATGGAAAGGGTTGTCACTACTGCTTTTAGCTTAGAAGTAGAGCAGGACAGTGGTAACATCAATAGGACCCAATCTATGGCAACACTTAACGAGCCAAGTCCTTAGGGAACTAGTTCAGGTAGTGATCCCAGGTGCCAAGATACCACATTGGGGTGGGGGGTGTAGATGCTCAAACTAGGTTTGAGACTACATCTAAATAGTCCAATGATCCACCTCTCTCAAGAGTTAACACGCTTGGAAGTAGGGAGGATAGTATGAAACTAATGGAATTAATGGAACATTATACAAACTGTCCGAATTCGTGAGAAAAAGAAAAGAGAGATATAGTGAGCTGAATAACAGAAAGAGAGAATTGTGTGATAAAAACAGAAAGAGTGAATTAGCAAGAAAAAGAAATGAGAGATTTAGTGAGCTGAAAAACAAAAGAAGAGATTGTGAGAATCAGAATTTATGATGGCAATACTTGTTGGAACAGAATTAGAGTTGATACTGCTAGGCATAAGCTTAACACTGCCAGTATTAAGTTAGAACTGCTAAGTATATCTTAATACTATTAGGTAAAGTTAATACGGCTAGACTTAAAGTTAGTACTGTTAGGCTAAAATTAGTACTGGTGGGTGACCGTTAGTACTGTTTGAGGCATAACAGAATTTCCTTAATTAAATATAGCCGTTGTGAAATTTCCGCCAACAACTTCGTCTATAGGTTTGATTAATTTAGAGAATTCATGATCTTTCTATAAAATCATAAGCTTTCTTCAAGATAAGAACAAATTTCTTTCAGTCGGTCAAATCAAAACCCTAAGTGCTCTCTATATAATCTCAATTAACTTTGCCAAGCTCACATACTCTCATATATAAACATTACCCTAATCTAACTTCTCTTCATCAAATGGCGAATTTGGATTTTTGCGACAAGCACAACATGGTTGCCTACTTGAAGAAGTCAGAAGGAAGTGAAGGATTTCATCAGATAATTAATTTTCTTACTGCAAGTCACATTAGGTATGCCCTCACTAAAAGTCTAACTATCTATGTCTCTCTTATAGAACAGTTTTGGCAAACTACTTCTGCAAGCACACTTGAGAATGGAGACATAGAAATCACTGCTACAATAGATGGGAAAGTCAAGGTTATTTATGAGGCATCTATTAGAAGACATCTCAAGTTAGAAGATTCTGATGGTATTAGTACTTTGCCTACTTTAGAAATTTTTGAGCAACTTGCTCTAATGGGGTATGTGTCCAATTCTGATAACTTAACTTTTCAAAAAGGATACTTTTCCCCTTAGTGGAAATTTTTGATTCATACCATCCTTTACTGCTTAAATTCTAAGAAAACTGCTTGGGAACAATTTAGTAGCAATATAGCAACTGCTATCATTTGCTTGGCCACAAACAAAACCTTTAATTTTTCCAAATTGATTTTTGAAGCCATGGTGAAAAACTTGGATAGTAAGACAAAATTTTTAATGTATCCAAGATTTATACAAATCTTTTTGAACAAACACAAGAGATTACTTCTACCTCATAAAAGATGTTATATTGCTCCTACCCTTACACAAAAACTGTTTAGCAATATGAAAAGAGCTTCCTAGGGATATACTGGGGTGGACACTCCATTGTTTCAAACAATGCTTGTTCAGGGTCAGATTTTACAGGGTGAAGGATGAATAATCCCAATTGAGTCCCATCACACACCCATCAGTGCTCCATTCACCTCCCAACCACCAACTTCACCACCATCTATACAAACAACCCATGTTGTAGAAGAGGCTGCTACCATGCCCCATGATTCACCTCTCCTAAGAGTTCACTCACTTGGAAGTGATGAGGGCAGTATGACACTTAATGAATTGACAGTTCTTTATACCATATTATCCAAGAAAGTGGAGACTTTGGAATCCAACTTAAAGCAGACCAAACTGACATCTGGTGCTGCTTACACTAAGCTCATCATGAAAGTAAAGAAATTGGAGCACAAAGTAAAGTCAAGAAAAGCTAGAAGAAGGCTCAGACTTGTGATTTCTAAAGATGATGATAATTAGTAGGATTCTTCCAAATCGGGGAGGAAGATTGCTCAGATTGATGAAGATGAGGGAATTACTCTAGTATAGATAAGTGCACAGACTTAGGGGAGGCATGAGCATGATTTTGAGGAATTTGATTTTGAGTTTATTGCTCCTGAAGAAGATTATACTACTGAGCCTAATATTAGTACTGCTAATGTACCAGTTAGTACCGCTAGTGAAGAAGTTAGTACTGTCAGTCCTGAAGTTAAAATTGCTGCTGAAAGTTTAGTGTATATCAGAAGAAGTGCAGTAAAAAGAAAAGATAAAGGTAAAGCTATTATGAAAGAAACTGAACCTGTTCAGAAGAAAACAAAGTTGCAACTAGAGTAAGAAAGACATGGGTTGGAAGAAGCTTTGAGATTGTAAGAACAACTTGATGAAGAAGAAAGGTAAAGGATAACCAGAGTTCATGAAGAAGCTAGCACTTTCAATGCTAAAGAATGGGATAACATACAAGCTCAAATTGAAGCTAATGAAGAGTTAGCACACAGGTTACAAGCACAAGAAAGAGAAAGATAATCTGAACCTGACAAGGCAAGATTACTTGTAGAGCTTATAAATGAAAGAAAGAGAAAATTTACCCAACAAAGAGTTGAACAAAGAAGGAACAAACCCATGACTCAAGCTCAACAAAGGACTTACATGTGTAATTATATCAAGCATATGGGAAGTCATACTCTATAACAATTACTTTAATGAAGTCAAGGAGTTATTTGAGTATATAATGTAGATGGTAAATACTTTTACTCTAATAGAGAGTGATGATAAAGTTCTTAAAGTTGTAGCTGGAAGCTTAAAGAGAAATATTGAACAAGAACTTAATCAAGAAAGTTCAAAGAGACAAAAGATAGGAGAAGGCTCAGAACCAACTAAAGAATTAAAAGATGAACCGTCTTAAGAACAACTACAATAGCTAATGATCATAGTTCCAGAAGAAAGGATGCATGTTGAAGCCCTACAAACCAAATACCCAATCATTGACTGGGAAGTTTACACTGAAGACTCAAGAATGTATTGGAAGATCATCAGAGTATGTAATCACACAGAGGTATATCAGATCATTGAAGATATGCTAAAGAAATTTGACAAGGATGATCTAGTCAAACTATAGAGTCTAGTTCATGAAAGATTCAACTCAACAGAACCTACTAAAGATAAAGAAAGAGAACTTTAGGAAGAGTTGAAGAGGTTGTTTGAACCAGATAATGATGATATTTTATAGAAGCTTCAAAGGTATATGCATGATCCTTTAAAATGGAGGTTATATAATACATGTGTTGTTCATCATGTGTCTACAGAGAGAGGACATGATATTTTTATGCTGATTGATAAAGATTATCCATTGACAAGATCACTTATGACTTTGATGCTGAGTAACAAGCTGCAAGTGGATGAATATTCAGTGATGGCAAATGAGCTTTTAAGGAAAATCTTTATACTAGCAAACAGACCAAGAGAGTAAAGTGTTTGGAAGCATACTCTCAACACAAATGGTTTAATTCAACAAAACTTGTAGATTTGAATGACAATCACAAGTTTAGGGGAGGATTGTTAGGAATTAAGGGCTTCTACAACTTTGTACTGTTGGTTCAACTTAGTACTGCCAAGACAAGACTTAGTACTATTAAGCTTAGTTAGTACAGCAGTACAAATTATTAGTACTGCCAGTTTATTAGTACTGTTAGTTAGTACCGTTAGTTATATAGTTAGTACCGCTAAAGTGATATGCATGAGTTATATTAGGAATAGATATGCATTGATCACTTGACGCGTTTTGTAAGCCCATTAGGGTTTTCCTTGGTGTATAAAAGGAACCCTAAGGCATAGATCTAGATATCAGTTTTCACATCAGTTTTTATATTAGTATTCATAGTCTACATAGCAATTATAGTTAGTATTCATAGCTATTTTGTAATTCAAAATAATATTCAATATATTGAACGTTTTAGTAAGATATTTTTCTTTAATGTTTCATTGTGCTTCTTAGTATTGCAAACTAGATTACGGAATAGTTTGTGGATATTTCTTAATCTTAGTTTCTACTTTAGTTGTCTTTGATTTATCTAATTTACTAAGCTTTAACAAGTAAGTAAGGATTGTTAAGAAGGATAACAATAGCTTTATTGTAATCATCAAGTACTTCCTAGCCGTTAGGACTTTTGATTATTCCAGTTTCTTTGATTTCCCCTAGGACTTTGTGACCTATACATTTCAGCATACTTAACTGGTTTCCTAACTGGTTTTTCTTGTTGTTTAGGTCTAACAAATTCTATCTTAGCAACAGTAGGAAAAATAGTTTTCTTCTCTAATTTATCATCTGACACCAACTCCTCAACCAATGGGGCATCAAGAGATTCCCTAACCTCATTAGAAATATCTTCACTAACACTCTTACTAGTCTTAGGTCCATAGCCTTCAAACTCAGGCTGTTGGAACTCCTCTAGACCAGAGTAGGACAAATCAAGATTTGGGGGTAAAAATAACCCTGTATGGGGAGGTGGAACAGCATTATAGCTTACAAACCCCACACCCTTTCTACTTTTATCAGTTATCTGACTCCCTATTAATTTGTCTAGACTCTTAGAAGCATTATCAAAATTTTCAATTTTAAGTTGATTGCTTTCTTTTTCTTGCTTAAGCTTTTCTAACTCACTTTTAAGCATGCTAAATTCTGAGATATCTCTTTTTAGAACAGCAAGTTGCTCACAAAAAATAACCTCATTCTTTTTGTAAAAGACAAGTTGCTCTTCTACAGATGCTAACCCTCTTTTATAAGTAGCTAAATTGAACTCAAATTTGTTAAACTCTATTCTTAAATCATCAAGTTGTGTTTTAAGAGTTTCAAAGCTTTTAGACAGGTTTTAAACAAGTTTTTTCATTATGTACCTCAGAGTCTGAAAAAGCCATAAGAGCCATGTTTGTAGGGACTTCATCATCTGCCATATATCTCCAGTCAAAACCAACTCCATCAATAGCCACCATGGCTTTGGAAGAAGTTTCTTCTACATTTATAGTCCTTCTAGAGCTGTCTTGATTCCTGTTCCTGCTATCTTGGTTCTTAGGTCCTTGGTATTCCCTTGTAAAGTGTCCCATCTTGTGGCAGTTGAAACACTCCACCTTGGACCTGTCATATCCAGTTGTGTTACTCCCATTGATAGTGATCTTTCTACTAGTTTTTTGGAAAAACCTTCTTGTCCTCATGCTCAGCAATGCTAACTGCCACTTCAAATCCATCTCTTATATGTCTTCTTCATGGATTTGTTCAAGGTCCTCATATACAATTTGAGACCCGTTTGGTTGACTAGCCAAAAATGCATAAACAGTGTCATCACTTAAGTTAGCAGTACTAACTTAAGTACTAGCAGTGCTAACTTGAGTGTTAGCAAGGCAAACTTGATTATTAGTGATACTAACTCCATAAGCAGTATTAACTTCATTAGTACTGCAAGGGGATGACACAAAATCTATATTCTGAGAACTTGAGCTTGAGCTTGAGCTTTCAGTTCTTTTAACCTCTTGTTTAACAATCTTGAAATTGTTGTAGAGATCATCAAAGCTCATTGTGTCTAGATCAAGTTTATTCCTCCAGACCACAACATGAGTATTCCATTCAAAAGGCAAACTTCTTAAAAATTTCAAATTGAGATCTTCTTGTGAAATATTTTCACCCAAGATAGCCTGCTGACTTATAATATTCTGAAGCCTGTTAAAAATAGAGTCAGGAGACTCTGTGCTTGAAGCACTAAAGTTCTCATACATTTGCTTTAGAAGAGTCTTCTGAGTCTTCTTTGTGGCTTCATTACCACCAAATCTTGTTTGTATATCAGCAAACAAAGTCTTTGCATCCTTGTAATGAATAAATGTCATTAGATGTTCATTAGGAAGTGCCATTAGTAACATACTTCTTGCTTTCACATCATTCTTCTTTTGAACTTTTTCTTCAGTAGTTAAAGGACCTGGTATTAGTGAAGTTGAGGTACCATCAGCATTTGTTGTTGTTTGAGCTGCTGGTTTGAATGAGTTTCCATTCTTTATGACATCTCATAGAGCATAGTCTTAAACTTGAAAGTATTGCTTAATCCTTAACCTCCACATATCATATTCACCCTGTTTGAGAATGGGCAACTTTGCAGTAGTAGTGGTTTGAGCAGTTTCTAGATCCATCTCTTCCTTGTGTGTAGAGGGTTCTTCTTGTTAGTTTCTTCTAGATCAAAGTTTCAGAACTCAAGCTCTGATACCACTTGTTGATCCCAACTTAAGATCGATTCCTTAGCTTGTAAAGGTTAAGTTACTTTGGATAAATCCAAAACAACTATGGTAGAAACTTTGTGAATACTAAAGAGTATGCGGAATCTACTCTTTAATACTTAGAAGAATATTAATGAAACAGTAAACTGTATGAACAATGATATTAATGAAAAGCTCCAATATTATTATTAACAATAATACGAGTACTTTGTGTAGTACTAGGGTTTACAACATTGAATCTATATATCAAAATGTATATCTAGATGATGTATGATGAGAAGAAGATGAGGGATATCAACTACATGCCCTAGGGTCTCCTTTTATACACCAAGGAACCCTAATAGGCTTACAACGCGTTTTCTACACATACATATCTTTTTCTAAAATATCTCATACATATCACTTTAGCAGTACTAACCTATACAAACAGTACTAACTAAACTCTAACAGCAGAAACTCTTCTAGCAGTAGTAACTAATACTAGCAGTAGTAACTTTACAACTAGTAGTAGTAATGACTTAGAATATTTTCTCCGAACTTCACCAGCAGTAGAAACATAACCAACAGTAGTATCAATCATAACTGGCAGCAGTAACTTCAACAGCACTCAGATGTCTTTTAATCCTAACATACCCTGACCCGAAAAGAATCCTCAGCTCTCTCCCAGCACCTGACCTACAATCTCTTCATGATCTCTTGTCCTTCCTGGCTCTCTCGTATTGTGATCATCTAGTTCTGTAAACAAAATAAGGAAATTAATTTCACAATAATGAAAAACAACTTAGTTGACCCATTTTAGCCAAAACGTAAACTAATAAGTAACTTTTTCATTTATATTACACCTGTTTCACCCGTTTTGACCCATTTCACCCGTTATAGCCTAAACGTGTACATGTTTAGGCTAAAATGGATGAAATGGGTCAAAACGGGTGAAATGACTCAAATAAACAACAAACTTACTTATTCGTACATGTTTGGGCTATAATGGGTGAAACGGGTAAAATATAAGCGACAATTTTACTTATTAGTACATCTTTTGCCCGTTTTGACCCATTTTGTTGGGACATACAAGACAAAAAGTCAAAGTACTGCTAAGTAGAAAGTCAAAGTACTGCCAGTTAAAGATCGAAGTACTGCCGTGGATAAAGGAATCTTAAAGGATTATCATTTAAACGGTTATGTTAAGTAATTATCTTGTAACAGTTATTTTAATGATTAGTATTGATTAGTGTTTATGTCATACAAGGACTGTACATCTACTAGAGGTTATCCTTATGTTTATAAAAGGATTTCTAGGAAGACATTAGAAAAACATGAATTATTAGTATTGTATTAGGGATCTGCAATTTAGGCAGATTCAAAAGGTTTATAATACAAATTGTTTGATTAATCTTTGTGTGTTCTTCTTAGTACTGCCAACTAGATTCCGCATAGTTGACAGTATATCAGTGTTTCATTAAGGAATATCGATCCTACAAGTGGTATCAGAGCTTGTGTAGAGACTCTGATCTAGAAGAACTTTTAATCATTCGAAATCGTTCAAAACTCATAAAAGATGTCTGAAACTGAACCTATCCCTCCCACCTCGTCCGTCACTGCACTAAGAATCCCTATGATCAAGAAGGGTGAATATGACCTATAGTCCATGAAGATGCGACATTATATTGCTATTACTGATCATATTCTATGGGATATAATCACAAATGGAGACCAAGCCACAACTGACCCTGCATCCTCGTCAGCACCAAAAATCTCACTTTGCTTCCTAACGCAAGAAGAAGAACAATGAACGCTCTCAACATATAGCTTACTGCAATACCTTAAAGACATTTTCTCAGTATTTCATGATGCAGCAGATTCATAACTTAATGTTCTGCATAAAAGCCAAGATTGGAGGTAATGAAGCAGTCAAGAAGATGCAAAAGAAATCTTTTGAAACAGCAATTCGAGACGTTTATCTATCAATCTTAGGAAGAGCTAGATTCAGCATTACGAAAGATTTCCAGCATATTCTTAGTAATGCTTGAATTATATGATGCTAAAGTGTCCCAAGAAAGATGCCTAACTTGAAGTTTCAAGAAAGTCTACCATCTGTGTGTGCATGAGTTCTACAATGATTCGGGAAAACTGATTGATGAAATTGAGTTTGATGATCTCTACAACAACTTGAAGTGTAGAGCATGAATTGAAGGGTGTTTCAACTCAAACTAACAAAATATTGGCTTTCTGTCCTCTGAAGTCAAAGAGGCATACTTGAAACAAAGTACTGCTGACCCACAAAATATCCCAAAATGGATATACTCAGGCTCCCACAATCAAGTTTCATCACTGCCCTACTGTTCATACCCACTCAAATGAGAATCATATGTTTCCTTCTTTGCACAACAGCATCTATCCTACAACTCATGATGATGAAGATCTGTTGCAAATTGATGAAGATTCCTATGGAAGAAATTTGACATTCGATGGCAATGGCTATGATAACTGCGAAGTATAGGAATTTAATGAGAAAAACAGGAAGAACCCATTGACCTCAGCCAAAGAATGGTATAGCTTTTGATAAGTCAAAAATTGAATGCTTTAAACTGTCAAAAGTTGGTCATTATGCTAGGGAGTGCAGATTGGCTAAATACAGGAAAACAGAGCAAATGGGGTCGTAATGAAAAAAGGAATTGTGGCTATTGAAGATTCAAACCACAAGAGCCATGGTGCAACAGACAACAATGAAGATATTGAACTGGACCAGGAAATTTGATGAGAACCAGTGACTTTTTGCTATGACGGCACTGGCCTGAAGTTGAACAAGAGTGATTGATCATGAGTTTTATGCAGAAACATGGCACTTTGATAAGATAGAATTGGTTAATTGACTGAGCAAACAAAGCTGATGATACAACCATTGTCTCTAGCTTTGATGGCACAAACACAAGGTACCTTACTGTTCCTTAATGACCACGCTGTATAAATCATATAAAAAATATGCTGAAACTATCAAACTGAAAGAGATAATTTTCAAAAGCTAGTACTGAAATTCTAGGATATCAAATGAGCTTAGAGTCACTAGAAGTTATAACTTAAAATACGATGAAAAGAATGAATATGATGGGTGATAATGTTGCACAGATGAATATGACTTAAAGTATAAAGGATTTGAAACTAGAAGAAAAACAAAAGAGGGAACTAATCCAGCCTTAAAAGAAATAGATGATTTCAAGTAAAACTTGAAAAATGGTCAAATGCTTCTGTACTTCAAAATGAAGTCCTAAACAAACAAAGATATTTGTCTGATAAAACGTGTATAGGATTTGGGGTTGAGTCTAGTAGTGGTATGGAAAGTGACAATTCATCTGGGAATACAAATTCGACTGATTCTTTGTATCCAAACTTTCAAAAGACAAAAGGATTCCATTCGGTACCTCCACCAACAGGTACTATCATACCACCTAGGGCAAATGTCTCTTTTACAGGGATAGATGAACTAGCCATTAGGAATAAGGTCCTTAATCAAGAGAATACAAAGTCTAGTCAACCAGAAATTGATAGAAATAAAGTCATCATTGAAGATTGGGTTGATAGTGATGATGAAGAGACTGTTTTAACTCTTCAAAATTCAATCAAAAAGAAAACTATTTTTAAACTCAAAAAAATATAAACATCTTTCAAAATAGGTCACCTAGCAGTCAACGTGTTGGTCAAGGATCTAGGACAAAGGGACTTGGGCACAAAGGGGGTAAATTATGTTTTGTATGTTACAGTCCTAATCACCTAATCAAGGATTGTAATCTACATGAAAGAACCTTCAAACAAACCCAAACTCATAAACCTAAGGGAACACAGGGTTCAAGGGACACAAGACCAGTTTGGAACAACATCCAAAGGGTGAACCATAGTAATTTCTCAAGAAACTCTAGGTACCCTCACCAAAGGAGGTCTTTTATCCCATCAGCAGTACTTACAAGGGAAGGGTTGAAAAGTACTGCAAGACCAAGTAAGACACAAACAGTACCTTCAAAAAGTACTGCTAATGTGTTTTATCAAGGTACTGCTAGACCAAAAGTACCACACGCAGTACTTTCACAAAGTACTGGTAGACCTTATTATCCAAGGATGGATAATACAAGACCTAGAACCTCAAGTTTTTCACCATCAACAAGGTCTTCTACCACAAGGACTCCTCACAGACCACAAAGACCCAAGAAAATTGTGAAATCTATCTGGGTAAAGAAAGGAAGTACTGTTGGATCACAAGCAGTACTTCCACAAACTGTCAAAGAGAGTGCCATGATCAAATCAAATCAAACATGGAGACCAAAAGGAGCTTATCTAGATTCTGTGAATAGGGATAATGGATCTTACACACTCAAGCAATTTGAGTATGTAACTCCATTAGGGGTATCCAAGTCAGTTATGACTTGGGTCCCTAAAAGAATCTAATTCTTTAACTTGTTTGTACAGGGCAATCCAGAAGAAGATCTCAAAGACTATGCTATTATTGACAGTGGATGCTCTGGAAGTATGACAGGAGACAAGGACAAGCTGTCTGATTTTAAAGAGTTCAATGGGTGAACTCACTTTCTTTTTGGGGCTTCAAGTCAAGCAAACTTCTGCTGGTATTTTTCTAAGTCAAGACAAATATGTAAAAGACATTCTCAACAAATTTGACTTTAGAACCATTAAGCCAGCATCCACCCCAATTGAAGCTCATAAATCTCTAGGAAAAGGGCTTTTGGAAATGACTCTAAAGAGGAAGAATCTCAGGAAAAGGAACCACAAAGACATCGTGCATCAACTTTGAGAAATCCACCACCCTATGTGACGGAGCATAGTTCAATCTCTCTCTGTTTCTCAAATCTGTAATAAGAAGCACCAAGTCCTCTTCACTGACAATGAAGTTGTCTTATCCTTATCTCCAACGGTTTCATCTTGTTGATGAAGACACTAGTGAAACTTCCGAGCTTCCTAGAAAGAATATTATACAGCCTGATTTTTCTAAAGAATATTATTCCTCTGGTGGAATCACTTGTTTGGTTTGCAAAGGCAACAAAGGATGAAGCTGTCTTAGGGCACAGAAGATTGGGGCAATTCAACTCAAGAATAATCAACAAGTTGGTAAAGGCAATCTGGTTAGAGTTTACCTTCCTAGATAATCAAGCTTGATCATTTCAAGTTAGCATGTATGTAAAGGGTAAACAACACAGGCTCCTTGCAGAAGATTTGAAAGAAGAACATCAGAGAACCTCTTGAATTGCCCATATGGATCTGTTTGGACCTGTGTCAGTAAGAGTGTAAATAGGAAGAAGTACCGCTTGGTGGGTCACTGCATGACTTTAGTAAATTCAGTTGGTATTTTCCCTTGCTACAAGGAGGAGAACATATGATATGCTTAATGATTTGACTCGTGGGGTTAGAAAAAGCTAAGGACATATATGAAGACCATCCAGGTGTGACATCGGAACAGAGTTCAAGATCAACTAATGAATGAGTTTGTGCCAAGAAAAGGAATCAAGAAGAGAATATACAAGTAAAAAAGTACTCCACAACAAAATGGTGTCGCAGAAAGAAAGAATAGGACTCTCATTGAAGCTGCTAGAACTATGTTAGCAGACTCTCTTATTAACCTATCAATTTGGGCTGAAGCTGTCAACACTACTGCTTGTTATGTGCCTTAATAGAGTGTTGGTAACTAAACCTCATAGGAAGACTCTTCATGAATTTTGATGGAAGATCCCTAACATCATTTACAGAGACCCTTTTGGATGTCCTCATGACTATACTTAGATACCCTAATCAGTTGGGTAAATATGGCAAGTCAGAAGAAGGTTATCTGTTGGGATACTCTACTAACCAAAGATGTTAGAGTCTATAACAAGGTCCACAAGAAAGGTTCAAGACTGTCTTCATGAAAACTTCTTTGAGAATCAGTGAGAATCAAAAAGGAAAAGGCTCCTGATTGGATGTTGAATCTTGAACTTCTAACTCTTCAAATGAATTACATTGCCGTAGGAAAGAAAACCTATGCTGATCTCAGAAAGAATTACAACTCATGATGACGGTTGACGATTAGTGTTCAACAGTTCATTGTTCATGGTCCAAGCATTCATACAGCTCAGACTATGCACTCAGAGGAACATACTGCTGACAAAGAAGTTCCATTGTCCTCTGAAGAACAAGCTCTACATGATGAGCTTGTGAGTTTGATGCATCAAGAATCTCTTGCTAAACTTCATAATGATGCTCAAAGGACTGCTTTTGAAAAGGAAAAGAAGAGAATAGCACTTGAAAAGGGAAAAGAGTGTGTTGACAGTACTTTCACTCTAAGTACTGCTAACACACCTCCTCAAAGTACTGGCAATACACCTACAGATTCTGATGATGATATTCCGAAAGATGGTGTTTTCTCTACAAACTCTTTTGATGCTGAAAATACAGACACTGAGGAAGGTGGAGCGGCTGACTACAACAACATGGATCCTACCATTGATGTCACCTCTACTCCTACACTTAGAATTCATAAGATTCATCCTCAAAGTCAGATTATTGGCAAAAGTACTGCCGGGGTTCAAACAAGAAGAAAGCTTAAAGACAGTACTTCTAACCAACATCAAGCATTGCTGTCCTTTATATACAAACAAAACAGAACTAACCACAAAGATCAGCAGACCTGCCTGTTTGCTTGTTTCTTATCTCAAGAGGAACCCAAGAAAGGTTCCCCCCCCCCTCTCAAGCATTAAGCCAGATGAAAGTTAGGTTGAAGCGATGCAAGAAGAACTGCTTCAATTCAAGCTACAAGAGGTATGGGTGTTATGTGACTTACCAGATGGCAAGAGAGTGATTGGAACTAAATGGGTTTTTAGAAACAAGAGAGATGAACGGGGTACTATTATCAAGAACAAAGCACGACTAGTTGCACAAGGGTACAGACAAGAGGAAGGTGTGGATTATGATGAAGTGTTTGCACCAGTTGCTAGAATTGAAGCAATCAGACTCTTTTTGGCATTTGCATCTTTCATGGGCTTCACTGTCTATCAGATGGATGTCAAAAGTGCATTCTTATATGGCAACATCACAGAAGAAGTGTTTTTAAACAACTCAGGTTTGAAGACCTTCGCATCCAAACAAGTCTACAGAGTTGGCAAGGCCTTTATGGCCTGCAGCAAGCCCAAGAGCATGGTATGAAAGGCTTATCACTTTTTCTTTTGAAGCAGGATATAGAGAGGGGCTATTGACAAAACTCTGTTCATTAAGAAGGATAGAAGAGATATCATGTTGGTACAGGTTTATGTTGATGATATCATTTTTGGATCAACCAAGTCTTCTATGGTGAAGGATTTTGAAGATCTTATGCAAAAGGAATTCAAGATGAGTTCCATGGGTGAACTCACTTTCTTTTTGGGGCTTCAAGTCAAGCAAACTTCTGCTGGTATTTTTCTAAGTCAAGACAAATATGTGAAAGACATTCTCAACAAATTTGACTTTAGAACCATTAAGCCAACATCTACCCCCATTGAAGCTCATAAATCTCTTGGAAAAGATAAAGAAGGTGAAGATGTTGATGTACATCTTTATAGGTCAATGATTGGGTGTCTCATGTACTTAACTGCTTCAAGACCAGACATAATGTTTGCTGTTTGTCTGTGTGCACGATTTCAAGTCACTCCAAAGGTTTCTCACTTGCATGCTGTCAAAAGGATATTTAGGTACCTCAAACATCAACCAAACTTGGTATGGTTCCTAGGACTCTCCTTTTCATTTAGAAGCTTTTTCGGACAGGACTAAGCTGGGGAAATCATGATAGAGATCAACTTCAGGAGGATTCAATCTTGGCAAAAGACTGGTCTCTTGGCAATTGCAAGAAACAAAACATTTTGTGCTATCTCCTCTACAAGAAGCAGAATATGTAGCATGCTCAAGGTGTTGTGCTCAGGACTTTGGATGCAAAATCAATGCTTGATTATGATTTAACTTCATGAACACTAAATCCATATAGACAATGAGAGTACCATTGCATTGTGAAGAACCTGTTTCACTCAAAGACCAAGCATAATCAATTCGACATCACTCATTTGAGAATTGTTTAATGGACAAAGGCTGATACTCATTAATGTAGTCAAGGTTCATACTGATGATAATGTAGCAGATTTACTCACCAAAGGCTTTGACTTAGCAAGATTTAACTTGTTGGTGGTAACTATTGGGATGATGAACCCATAGCTACATTTGAGGGGAGGATCACATGTAAAGTACTGATGTTCATGTAAAGTACTGTTTTGGTTAGACAGGATCTTTGGAAGCTCTATTGCTACATTTGAGGGGAGGTTATGAATGATTGTTGAGAGTGATAATGATTTGAAGAAGTAATTTGCAAAATTGCAGGGTTGTGGTTGACAAATTTGAGTTGGAAATCTTTTTAAGTTGAAAGTACTGCTTAGCCAACTCAAAGTACTGCTCGTCTTCGAAAGTACTGCTTAGACAACTAAGTACTGTTCTAACGTTCGGTCAACGGTCAAACATACGTTTTTGCGCTAAAAACGTATTTACAACGGTAACTTTATAGTTATCCAACACAACCTATAAATACTCAACTGAATTGCATTTTTCTCTCATTTTATCTCTTTTCATTCACAAATTTTTAATTACAACCTCCGACGCACATCAATCTCTTTTCAAATGGCAACTATTCGCACTTGTAACAAACACAACATGATCGCTTGTGTGGAGAAGACGGCGCAGAATGCTGATTTTTATCAAATCATCGATTATCTCACTGGCTGCTCAATTAACTACTCGTTGTTAGTTGATCCTGATCTAATCCGTACCATGGCTTCAACATTTTGGCTACCCGCATCTCTTCGAGTGATCAATGAAATACCGACATATTCGCGCCGTGGTAGCTGGCAAAAAGATTTTGATTTCTGAAGAAACCATTCGAGCTGACCTACTCTTTGATGATGCACATGGTGTAGATTGCTTTCCTAAGCAAGTTATTTGGGACGTGCTCAGAGATATTGGCTACGAGGGTAATTTAGCACAACTCACTTTCTCTAAACCTTATTTAGCCCTCAGTGGAAGTATTTAGTTCATGTATTACTTCACTGTCTTAGTCTAAAAGTACCGCATGGAGACAATTTGGAACCAACATCGCCTCTGCCTTAGTAGGATTAGCAACAAATCAGAAGTTCAATTTCTCCTTGATGATTATGAATGGGATGCTAGGACATATTTCAAATGGAACACCTTTTCTTATGTATCCTAGGTTCATTCAACTGTTCTTGAACAAGCAATTAGAGGGAGTAGCAAGACCTCAGGATTTTATACCATCAGTTACACTTCCTTCTAAGATCTTCACTTTTATGAGGAAACATAGTCCTAAGTTCTCATGTAAGATTACTCCTTTGACTCCACATATGTTAGAGGTTGTAACAGCATTAGCAGCAGAGGAAGCACATAGTACTAGTCCTCATTCTAGGGATGCACGAGATGCTTTAAGGTACCCCTGACAAGTGCTGTCAGGCTAGTGTTTCATAAAGACTGCTGAAGTTCAAGTACTGCTACTCTCAGGACGCGCTGAGAATACAAGGTACTCTGACTTCCTAAGGTACGCGAACCTCACGGTGCTGCTGATATTTCACATCTCCCATGATTATATCTCCCAAGTATGCGTCTTAACATCTGGAGGAATGAGGGAACTTTTGGATCTAATGCTTTAAACAGGAAGTTAGGAGACTCAAGAAGCAAACCCTTCTCAAGCCCAAACTAATTACGCAAGCTCAAGGCAAACCAAGAACCCTATAAACAAAGGTGTACTCCAGGGGTTAAACATCACGCTTTTTTGGTAGAAAGTCAGCACTTATGAAAGCTAAAAGCGAGAAGAAGCAAAAGAAGAACACGTCTTCGGTCAAATGGCGAGGAATAAAGAAGAAGGTACTTTTGTCTGAAAGCACTATGTTCAAGATTGATTATACAGCAGATCCTTTCTTTGAAGAATTTGTTTAAAAAATGCTGGCTGTTCTCCCTGACATTGAAACTGAACAACAGCACGATGAAACAAAGTGTAGAAAGAAAAAGTGATGAACCTAAAGAAAATCAATGTTGAGGAGAAAAGGCTTCAATGTAAAGAGTGGATGACACTGAAGAATTAGTTTTTGAGAGACATTTCAAAGTACTGCCTCGACAGACGTACTATTACCCACCAAGGACCTTAAATTTTGAGATGAAGCAGGTCCTTCAAGCCCAATCCGTCCAACTCAAAATATAGAGCCTGAAGAACAGTTTAAAGTTGATGAAGTTCTTGTTGATATCTCTAGACCAAGAGGTTTAAGCATTCCTGGTCCCATACAATCTCAACCTCAACCTCAACAACCATCTCAAGCTACTGACCCGAAAGATAAAGGCAAAGGGATCTTGGTAGAAGAACCCAAAAAGAAGAAATTAACTCTTCAACAAATCAGGGCTTTGGAGACTACAAATGATGAGGAGGTTGCTAAAAAGATTCAAGCTGAATGGGATGCAGAAGAAGAAAGAAAAAGGTTTGAAAAATTGAAGAAAGCAAAGCCAAAGACTACTTTGAGGAAATCTACTACTCTTGCTCAAGAAAGGAATCAAATGATGAACTTTTTAAAAGGTCAAGGGTACAAGAATTTGCAAAAGCTAAAGTATCCACAGATGAAGGAACTGTATGACAAAGTTCAAGAATCTATTCAAGACTCCTTCAAAGATTTTATTCCAATGGACTCAGAGAGAGAAAAGCAGATATTGAAGGAAAGAAATGAAAAGAGAATCTTAAGGAAAAGAAAAGCTACAATTTTTGAACAAGCAGTACTTTGTTCAAAGTACTGCTAGTTTAAAACAAACAGTACCTTGTTGAAAGTACTGTTAGTTAAAAAGGTTGTTTTTGAAATATTGTGAAGATTTGAGTGTGCAAAAAGGTTTAAAGCACAAATATTTGAAAATCAAACTGTTTTAAGGGATTGAGTGTTGGTTAACCACCACACAGCAAATGGTAATCAATTCACCATATCTCACAGATATAAGAATTGACTAGTCCAAATCAAACAGTTTTGGTAAAGACATCTCAAATCTGTTGATGGTTGACAATTTACATAAAATGTAGTGATCAATACACCATGGTATTACACTGAACATATTGGCCTACTCCAAAGCAAACGCTTTTAGGTAAGAGAACTCAAATCCGGTGATGCTTAATATTCTTGCTCAAAACTATATGGTCCTCAACTCACCAATGTTTTATTACTGAGAGTTGACTAGTCCTGAGCAAACGGCTACAGGTAAAGACTAATCAAATCCGTTTATGGTTGTAATGACTTACCAAAAGTCATATAGTATTCAACACACTATGATTAATGTTCTGAGTGTTGAAGTGGTTTTCAGTTTACCATGGATTATTACCTTTTCTAGGTACCAAAGAACTGACTAGCCCAAGAGTAAATGGCTACTTGGTAAAGGCTCATAAAAACCATTTACGTTGCTGAGAAGACACGTTGCTGAGAAGAACAATCTGTTTGATGCTAAGACAAAGAGAAGTGTTTATGTTTATAACAAGGGGTTACATTTCAAGATACTCAAACAGATTGTGTACAAGATACTGCTCAAAGGATGAAGCTTAAAAGATTAAAGGCTAGTACTGCTTTAATGACAAGACAGACTGATGCTGAACAAAGAAGACCAACTATCAAGAAACTTGAAGTCAAGCAAGTAGAATTCAAGTTAGGGGAGGATTGTTGGGACATACAAGACAAAAGGTCAAAGTACTGCTAAGTAGAAAGTCAAAGTACTGCCAGTTAAAGATCGAAGTACTGCCGTGGATAAAGGAATCTTAAAGGATTATCATTTATACGGTTATGTTAAGTAATTATCTTGTAACAGTTATTTTAATGATTAGTATTGATTAGTGTTTATGTCATACAAGGACTGTACATCTACTAGAGGTTATCCTTATGTTTATAAAAGGATTTCTAGGAAGACATTAGAAATACATGAATTATTAGTATTGTATTAGGGATCTGCAATTTAGGCAGATTCAAAAGGTTTATAATACAAATCGTTTGATTAATCTTTGTGTGTTCTTCTTAGTACTGCCAACTAGATTCCGCATAGTTGACAGTATATCAGTGTTTCATTAAGGAATATCGATCCTACACATTTCACCTGTTAAGTGACTAATTTAATTATAAACATCAAGTGAAACTTCTTGTTACCAATTAATGATTGTCGCATGATATTTTTTCACTATTTGCATTTTTTATAGTGTTTTCTACATTTTTTTGTCAAAAGAGTGCCTCAAAAGGTTTGTCAAAATAGAAAAAGGTTGAGTCCAAAAACCCCTAAACAAGTCTTCTTATAGATTTTTTTGCATTTTGTTGCTTTCAAAACAACCCCTCATAACGTTTTCTCCAAACAGCCCTATAAAATCATTTATGTCCTAAAACCTTCTAAGATCTAGTCCTAAAATCATTTCTGTCCAAACAGCCCTATCAAATCATTTCAGTCCTAAAATCATTTTTGCTTACAAATAATTACTTACGTATCGCATTTTAGCTACCGAGTTGACCCACTGTCCCCCATGCATATGCCTTTCCGGGAACTACTCTAGAAGGTCTAGGAATGCACTAGTCTTCTTCCACTAAAAACAAATTAAATAAGTATAATAATAATGAAAAAAATTAAATGAACATAGCGGCTAGCAGTATATGATCTGGTCCCATGATTAGAAAAGTATGGCAGCTTGGCTTTATCTGCCTTGTTTTTGCTGGATCGGTTCACAAACTTCTCAGAGGTAATGTATTTAAGATACTGGTGCCAATCATCTAAACTTATGCCCTTCGTAGGATTATCCCAAATCAATTCCAGATCTGGAGGATTGTCCTTACCAAACAACTTAGCCTTTAACTTGTTTTTTTGCCCTTGTATCGTTCTTTGAACAAGGCTTCCATCCCTAGCTCGATTTGTTTCCAATCCTTGCCTAACCTATATATGTGGCGCCATGTCAAAGTGTGACTACAATTTAAAAGAAATTTCCATGTAGTGAATATTGATTACAAATTAAACATAATAGTTTAAGAGTAAAGCTCCACATTGATTTCTTTCCACAAGCTGCCTTTATACTTCTGAGGCACTACATCCCAAGACTCGAAGTGGAATGGGACTGAACTCTGGATCTCATTCCCGATTAGACCTCAGAAATCTCTTCAATAAAACAAACCAAACAAAAATAAATCAAGCTTCTAGTAACAATTAATTAATAATCAAGCTTTGTTAACAAAATAAATTAAACTGATCAATTACTCATATAAGCATACCCCTAGATATCAATTATAATAATCATATGATTCTTGTTCATAACATCGTCACTGACCATAAATAACTACAATGTAAATATTAGTTAGATAACTTCAACTTGTGATGTGAGGGTTGCGAAGACTTTACACTTAAAACCTTAATTTCGGTTTAATATATATAGAAAAATCGTTGCGACGGCGTCGCTTTGAAGTCCTAACGCCGTCGCTGTGTAGATGATTCTAGATCCTCTTTAAGTCAGATACGTCTTAATGCGGTCGCTAGATTTCTGACGCGGTCACTAGATAGATCACGACGGCATCGCTTTATGCCTGCGACGCCGTCTTCATGCTCTGTGAGAATGATTCTCTAAGAGATTTGGTGTAGGTTCGTAATCTTGTCTGTTTCTTCTCCAAATGATCCCAAGTCACGTGTATTTCTTCCAAATGCCATCCAAGTGCTAAAAACATGAAAACAAACGATTAAGCACATAATCTGGGCATATTTTCATGATTTAGAGGGTTTAATGACCCCGAAATAGTGTATAAAATGACACCTCATCAAATACCCCTACACTTAGGATTTACTTGTCCTCAAGTAAATGAGCTTTTCTACCTAAAAAATAGCAATATTAGAGGCATTTAACCTACTCTTTAAAATTAGTTTACAACACAACCTTCTAGACCTTGTAATTAAAAGCACGGAAAGTATATACTAGCACCTCACATAAGTGTTTGGGATTCTCTCTTTCTCTCGGTTTTATAATAAATTATAACATAATGAGGAAACGGAAAATCAATACTCATTACTTGTCATAGCATATAAATTACCATAGGCTTGGTAAAGGATCAAACCTTCATCGCTAGGCGCAAGTATTACTCATTACCAACTAAGAGGTCTTTTAAAGGGTTGTGGGGTGTAGGTGTAAGATAACATTAATGGAAATGGAAATAGATGGGATACATTTAGGGAGTAGCTTTTGGGTGAATTTGGGGTGAAAGAGTTAGCTAATTATTTATACGAATACACGCTGATTTGGTTGCTAAGCCAAAGACTCAGACAAGATATACAAACTCTACACAACTTTACATCAATCTCTTTCTTTTTTTTCTTTTCTTGACTCTAAAATAAACATAGACATAAGCAAATGGCAGCCCGTAAATATTTTTTTACTTATATATATATATATATATATATATATATATAATTATTTTTCGTACACTTTTGCCCTGTCATTGCTTAAACATATAATACATCATGAGGGTTAATAGATACACCCCTACACTTGAACTTTTACATACTCAATATTTATAATCTAACTAATGACCCAATTTGAGGTGGATCAACATAACATGGAGCTTATTAAGCTCTATTGGGGGTAATAAATTACTTCTTCCCCAATTCTTCATAAGATGAATAATACCATGAATCCTAATCGTCCCAAAACTATATTTACAAGGATAAGGACTTAGCAACCGTGTACTCAATAATTAACTTGGGTTAAAACAATAATGTACTAAAAGTGAGTGTATACAAGGTAGGCTAAGGCGATTTGGGTGTAACAATTGGTTCAATGGTGACAATGCTCTTAATTAATAGTCTGGCTTAACCAGAAAATTATGAGAACCGTGAAAAAGGATAGGCTTGGAGGGTTGTACTAGGGGTATCATGCACTAAAAATGAGTGCATGGAAAGGGTGTGGGATAGTTATATAGTCGATGTGACCATAATTACAGTTACATATTTAAAACATAGGTTAATCCTAGTGCCACTTTTTTAGCAAATCCTAATACTTACTATGCAGTCTCGGGATGCATCACAAAGACAAGTTCTAGAATTTAATATACTATCGGTACACTCATATGATTCTTTGAACCGTTCTCAATGTTCCAGAAAAGGTAACAAAGATCATACATACACATTTGTAACGACAGAATAGACACATATGTATGCATTCGAACCTTAACTCGAAATTGCTAAAGGTGGAATCATCTTAGGTATCAAAAATGGATACCCGAATTCCTATAGATCTAAAGGTGAACCTCACATTTTTTGGGGTGGAATTATGAGGGTTTTTGTGCTAGTCATACACATTTCTATTCATGAGACGCTATTAATACTCGATTTTCATCGGTATGTGTCATAAAAAATTTAAATTTTGGTTAAAGTTACCTTTTTATGCTATGTTTTGATATATTACCCATCATTTTAAGGACAAAGCAAATGGCAATTGAAAGAATAGTTTCTAAGACTTATTTTCCCCCTACACTTAAGTTGAACATTGTCCCCGATGTTCTATAGAAGTACCCATAAAAACAAATAAAGGGAAAAGAAAACAAGTAAAAGAAACTAGTACTCCCATGGTCTGCTCAATAATGGAGAAGAAACATGCGATAACTGATTAAATCTTCCTCCAAGAATCATCCAATGAAACTTCCTAAGAACTTCCAAGCTTCTTCTCGTCAAATATAACCTGTAAATCAAAGAAAAAAACAACTACACCAAGCATAAAATCGGTGGGATAGATATACATACAACGAGAGTTTAGGTTTTGACTCTATGAAAGCAGGAAAGATATGATAAGAGTAATGATGTAATAATAGGTTATGCAAACTATTTTTCAAAATAACTTGAAAATTTTCAAATTTTCTTGTAGCTGGGCTAACGATGCCATCAAGATTAATCCCGCACTCGATTATATAAGTTATTTTCGTTTTCTTTAAAAAACTTCCTGCACCCAATTATATAAGTTATTTCCCGTATGAAATTGCTGCATGAAACCTGAGATTAGTCAATACAATCATATGACTCAAAACTGACGTAAATTAATCTAAACAATTTATTTTAAATGTTTGAATTGGTTCTTATAAACCAGATATATTCCCCTATACTTATTTTGTTACAAAATACCTTTGATTGTAAATAATACAAAGTTACAAACAAAACAAAGCATGATTAAAAAGTAATGAATTCAAACATAAAAGAATAAATGAAAAGAATTAAAACATACGACACTCCTAATATGGGAGAAAAATAAACATTGGGTTGCCTCCCAAGAAGCGCTTTTCTTTATTTATGAGTCTTGTAGCTAGACTCGAAGTCACAAGTCAAATGTCATAGAAGTGGTCCAAGTTGATGATCTCCCTTGGACTTTCTCTTTCGGAGAGCTTTCTAGTGGTGGGGATTGATTGTAGGGTTTTGGTGAATTCTTCTCCATCTGGATCAATTATCCTTATTTTGGCATGCCATGCCCCATCTCCATCTTTAGGTGGTTTATCCTAATTGATTGGATTATCGATTAGGTATTATGACTCCCACATGTTTCTTTTAAGGTTTATTGTTAAGGCCCATAGGAATTCTACCATTCACCTAAACACTAGGACGTCCTTGAAGGGATTAATTTTAGCGTCTCTAGCAATTTCCCATTCTCCGGGAAAATGACAATCTAAGAAGTCCTTCTTGGCATAATAAGGGGTTTGTACACCTATTCCATCTGAGCTAGGTCATGGTTTGTATGATTCCCTTTTTCCAAGCGTGGTCCAATAGGGTGCTTCCTCTTTACCTAAATCGACTCCTTTTACTCTGAATACCGACTAGTGATCCCTTCTCCTACTATTATTTTGGCTTTTCTATCTTTGCAGGTACTTCGCCTTGGACAAATGTTTATCCATTTTTGCCTAGTTCTAAGCTCTCTACGTATTTATCCAATATAGCATTATAGATTAGAGCGTGAGCTAGGACTTCGAGAAATGGTAGGTTAAGATGCAAATCTTGGTATTCATCTTCAAGAGTTGGTTCGGGTTCTTCCAGTTGTTGCGGTTCGATCCCCATCTCAGTTTGCAGCAGGCTTGCTTGGGAAATGTTTGCCTCCTTGGAATGTGCTTTGATAGCATTGATTGAAGTGGAGGGGTGAGATAAGCATTGGGAATCAATTGTTGGGTAAGAACGAGCAGACAAAAGTGGGGAAGCACTCAGTTTTTGGGTTCTTGACCGTATCGTTAGGTAGGGCTCTCACTAATTGATCGGTGATGGCCCTCAGCACAATGTCAATCTTGTTGGTCATCTTACTTTGCTGTTGTTTAAAATCGGCTTTAAACTTGGACAGTCTAGCATCTTGAGATGCAATGAAATTGGATACCAATCCTTTAAGATTTGATTGATTGTTAAAGCTTTGAGGACGATTGTTGAAGAAGTGGTTTGGGATTGAACCGTTGGGTTGGAACTAATTAGGTGGGTTTGAAAAACTATTTTGGTAATTTTGGGGTTGTCTCCACCTAAGGTTTGGGTGACTTTTACATAGAAATCGTTTAATAGTTTTAGTTTTGGGGTTGTCTACACCTAAGGTTTTCTCCACCTAAGGTCAGGGTCTTTCTTCAAGTCGATTACATAGAAATTGTTTAACAGTTTTAGTTTTCCTATGTGGACTTCTACGTCATTAACAATTCTAACGGGGTAAGATTTGGTTCCATTAGCCGACCCAGAGATATAGTCAGTCTCTTCCAATAGTCTGATGTTAAGCTTCTTGAAGAGGTATAACGGGATTATGTTTACACATGATCCTAAATCAGCTAAGGTGTCGAAAGGATTTGAATCCCCTAATCTACACGGGTAGAGTGAATAGCTTGGGATCTTCTATCTTTGCAGATACTTCTCCTTAGATGAATGCTGATCTGGTTTTGCCTAGTTCTAAGCTCTCCACGTATTTATCCAACATTGTGTTTTAGATTAGATCGTGAGCTAGGACTTCAAGAACCGATAGGTTAAGATGTAAATCATAGAATTCATCTTCAAGAGTTGATTTGGTTTCTTTAGTTTGTTTTGTTCCAATCCCTATCCCGGTTTGTAGCAGACTCATCTGGGAATGGCTTGCCTCCTTAGAACATGTTTTGACGACATTGATTGAAGTGGAGGGGTGAGATGAGCATTAGGGGTCAATTATTAGGTAAGAACAAACAGATAAAACTAGAGAGGTATTTAGTTTCTGGTTCTTAACCATGTCGCTATGGAGTGCACCTGCTATTTGATCGGTGATGGCTTTCAACACTGTGTCGATTTTGTTGGTCATCTCGTTTTGCTGTTGTTTAAAATCGGCTTCATGTTGGGAATAAAATGCTAAGGGATTCCCACTGTTAGTTGAATGGTTCCCAGTCAGTTTTCTTTTGAGTGTATTAAAGGAATCGATACACTCTTCAGAGAAAGAAAAAGTGAGTCTCTTTTTCAAGCAAATGATCATGAGGACGGGTAATTCTGGAAAAGTCCTGAATGAATCGTACAGGTAAAAACCCAGGCGTGCCCAAGGAAACTAACGACACCTTTGACAGAAGACGGATGAGGAAGATTAGCTCTTACACTTCCGATTGATTTTTCTTTAGCTCTATCAACCTCAAGTATAGACTTAGTAAATTTTATTTCCGAGAACAATGCCTTCCTTTACCTATAAAAATGGCTCTTTCCAGTTTAGAGACAATTGGTGTCCTTCACACAGCTTTAAAAACAACTATTCTAAATGGGTTAGGCACGTGGGAGAAAGAGTCTCCAAGACCGAAAAGTCATCCAAGAATACTCCATCTTTTATCAATCATATCGTAGGAAGATTGCCATCAATACATCTTGAATGTTCCCGAGCATTGCATAGCCCAAAAGGCATGCGACGATAAGCAAAAGTTCCGTATGGGCAATGGAATTTTGTCTTTTCCTGATCTTTTTTGGGTCACTCTGGGAGTCTGAAAGTAACCCGAGAAGACCTCGAGGAAACAGTAGTATTCGTTTCCTGAGTCTCTCGAGCATTTGAACCCTAAATGTAAAGGAATGATATCTTGGTGGCCTTCATTAGTTTTCCTGTTATATCGAATACATACTCGCCATGCCCGTGACCAATCGAGTAGAATCAGCTCATTCTCTTCATGTTGTGATGACAGTCAATTCCTCCTTTTTTAGGTACACAATGTACACGGGGCTCACCCAAGGGCTTCAGAGATGGGGTAAATTAATCCACATCAGGAGTTATTTTTCAACTCCTTCTTGATAACACATCGTGTTTTGGGTTTACCCTTCTCTGGCTTTGCACAGATGGTTCATAGTCCTCTTCCATTAGAATTTTGTGAGTACAAAATTCCGGGCTAACACCCTTTATATCGGAGAGTTTCCAAGCGATGGCTCGCTTGTGGGACTTAAGAACCTTGAGAAGTGCTGCCTTTTCCTCATCTTTTAAGTCTTTAGCAATGATGACAGGCAACTTATTGTCGCCTTCTAAAAATGGCGTATTCAAGATGGTGTGGCAGTTCCTTTACGTTCAACCTCGGGAGTTCATCAATGGAAGGTCAACGTATTTTAGCTTCACTAGAGTTTGAGTTCGGGGTTTCCAACTTCAGGCATAATATTGTTCATGATTAGGGAGGGGGGGTGGTGGATTCACTGTTCAAAATTGCCTCTAGAATCATATGCCCTCGCCCCCTCAGATCCTGATAATTGATCAACTTCTGATGAAGTTGATCATCTTCTAGAGCAAGAAACAATCTGCTTCTTATAAACAAGAGAAGCACGTGTCCCCGAAAGGAGTGAGAGTTGGAGAAGCAGTAGAAACAATAGGCTCAAAATATGGAGTGGGATTGCCACTCGCGACCACACTTGAAAATCCTAGGACCTCTTGAGAATACTCATCACAAGCCATATCGATGACGTCGATTTTGTTGACCGTCATATGGTTGTAATCAGCTGTGTATTTTGAAGTTTGGTCCAAGTTGAATGTGATGGCTTCTTTGCCAACACGAAGGTAACACGCCTTCATAAACATCTATCAAAGCATGACTTGTTTTCAAGAAACATCGCCCGAGAATTAAAGGGACTCGGGGGTCTGGTTCAAAATCAACAACTACGAAGTCAGCTGGAAATTGAAATTTTCCCACATTTACAAAGACATCTTCAGCAATACCGATTGGTTCAGTGATTGAACGATCTGCTAGTTCTAATGTCATGCAGGTCGGGGTCAATTCAGAAAGAGATAGACTTTTCCTAACAGTATAAGGCAAAGAAAGGGGAATTAATTCTCGCACCAAGATCGCAATGCGTTTGCATGTAGTAATACCCGTAAATTCACATGGAAAGAAACTTCGGCGGCCAGGGTCCCCAAGTTTCTTTGGTAACTTATTGAGGATGACCGCTGAACAGTTCTCATTTAAAGGAGTCCTTGCCAATTCGCTTAATTTTTCCTTGTTTCCAATCAAAGTTTTTAAAGTTGAAGCAAATTTAGGCATGAGTATCAAGGCATCGGTAAAGCTAATCTCGAAACTTAAATCTCTAAAGATTTCATAAAATTTCTCGATTTGATCGTTAGCTTTTTCCTGCGCCTTTCATCATTTCTCGTGATTGGAAATGAATTGATGCTTAAGGAACTGAGTCACAACAAGGAGCAACATTGGGACTCAGGAATTTGGAATTACATCGAACTTGAACAATAGGAGGTTGGACGTCTTCGGCTTCCGTTATTAGCAGGAGGCATCGTGTCCTTTGTCACCTCGATGTCATGATTGACTGCTTTCGGTCCTTGGATGGTAACACCACTTCGGGTAGTGATACCTTTTAAATCTTCCTTAGGGTTGGTAACAGTGTTACCAGGAAGAGTTCCAGAACCGGAAGTAGAAGCTGTATTAGCAGTAACAAATTTTGAAAGCATATCAGTCAAATTTTATTTTAAGCCCCATTTGGGATTGCAGTTTTGAACCTTGGTTTTCATGTTTCTCAACACTGTATCATTGGCTGTGACATATCTTTCAAAATCTGTTTTTGACACACCGTGTGTCTGAGGAGCAGGTCCTTGATGAGCTACTGGTTGATTAACTACCGGTTGATGAACCGGAGGCGTTAAACCTGACATTGGTTGAAATTGTTTCCTCCTCTGTTTTGATTGAAGTTAGTTTCCTCGATTGAAATTGTTTGATATTGGCATGAGGATTCGAACTGGTAGGACAAAGGGATTTGTGACCAGGAGTCGAATTTGATTTGAGACCATAGCGGAGGCGACAAACCAGAATTAGCTTGTTGAAATTGGCCGCAGGCGGCCTGGACACATACTCTTGGATATTGTCATGGTGTACATGTTGCTGTTAGAGGCTGGACAGGTTATGATAAGAATGACCTCCCCACAAGTTACACAACTTTGTTCAACAACTAACCGCTTTTATACGGGCGGAAGCTGGGGTTTGGTTCTTTCTATCGAGAATTAATGCCCGAACCATGTCTTTGAGTTCAGCAACATCGAGATGAGAGCTGCTGGGTGGAAGAACTGTACTCATTTTAGCTACAATAGCTTTGTTTCTTGACTGACGACCTTAGACTGCTTCGATAATTTAAACATTCCTAGGTATTTTGTCTAGGAAGTTACCACCATGCATAGCTAGTTCCAATGAATCTTGATCATTTGAGTTAAGGGCATTATAGAATGTATCGAGTTGATGCAATTCTGAAAACCCATGATGAGGGCATCCCTTAAAAGATCATTTGAAACGACCAACCACATAAAACGTCTCATCAAATTTTTGCTGAAATCGTCGTGATTTCATTTCTGCGATTTGTCGTGTTTAGAGGGGCGGAAGAATTTTTTAATAATTTCGAAACAATATCATCCCATGTTTCAATCTGACCGAGGGGGTTCTTTTTTCACCAAATCCGGGCTGCCCCTTCGAGAGAAAACGGGAAAAGCATAATTTAAACCTACGTATTGGTACGTTCGGAAATCTTCAATGTAAAGTGATCTTGTTGAAATAACGATGTTAGCAATGTGGTCCTTTTTATCATTGCCAAAAAATTGCTTGTTTTGACAAGATTCGAAGACCATGCTTGATCCAAAGTTAATTCGCGGTGATTTCAGAAGTAACATCGCATCCCCTCGAACCCTCGGTGGATGCATCGAGCAATTTGCGCCATAGTACGATTTCATACCCAATCACCATCAGGGGAGAAGGTATGGGACGACATGTCTAAGTTGCCTAGTTGTACCTGGGTTTTGTTTTGGGCGGGAAGAAAGAAGTTTGGGGAGGTTGGCAGCTTTGGCCCTGGTATGTGCTTAATTACACATACCTTTTACCTTTAAAAACAAGCTAAAATAACCAAAAACGGACTTAAAATGCCAAATATACGCTTGTTTTGCTAATTGTATTGTGCAGGAACGGATAACCAAGAAAAGAACGAAAAACAAAGTCAAAACAACAAAACTGGACTCGGAATGGAAAAGACTGTGAAAGACAAAGCCAAATCAAAGCCGGAAAGTCAATCCAGTCAAAAAGTCAACAGAAAAGTCAACTGGTCAAAGTCAAAGTCAACCCAAGTCAACCCCGGGGCCAAAGTTCAAGAAATATAAGTTTAGGGGCTGAAATTGCCAAACCCTAAACTTATATAAAAAGAAGAAAAGAGGAAAAGAAAAGAGAAGGGTTAATTTTGCAATTTGCTCAAAGTAACAAGTGGGGGGGCAAAACTGCCAACCCCCCTAACTTGTACACCAAAGGGACGATGGATGCAAAGAGTTGTATAACTCTTGGGGACTTGTTTTGCCAAGTCCCCAAAAGTTATTTAACCACAAGGACCATGTGTGCAAACACACAAGTAACCTAGAGGGGCTATTTTTGCCAAATGATAAAACTTACACTCTGTTACAGCCCATAACTTCTTTTCCCGCTCGAATTTCCCTCCCAAACACACTCACGGGTGTTTACACCCGTTTTTACCCCATGAATCTTCATCCCCTCCATGGATAATCATCTCCCCCCTCCTCCACTACCTTTCCCAGCAACATATGTGCCAACTTGGCAATCCCACACCCCCCAAGACCAAAGTCGACGACTAGGATTGATTTTAAAGATTGAAGGGCCAAGATTAAGGGTTTTAAACCTCTCACAAAACAAACACACCTGTGTTTGTGTGTCTACAAACAAGCACAGCAAAGAGAAAGAAGAAAAAAGACCTAGCTTTAGTTTTCGGCTATAAATAGCCTTGTAAGCCATTATGGCAAACATACCAAGTTATATTCAGTTTTATTAAGTTTTAATTCAGTTTTTATTATAGTTTAAAGTGTTTTTATGTTAATGCCTTTTATGCAATTGAAATTTTCAGTTTTAATGAAAATTTAAGTCGTTTCTACTCAATAAGCTCTCAATAAGCTCATTAGAGCTTATTCTTGCCAATAAGCTCTAATTTAGCTCAAAACTTGTTATAAGCCCTTTCATATTGTTTTAGTTTGAATTAAGCTCATAAATGTCCTCTTGAGTGCAATTTGGAAGCCATTTGAAGTAATAAGCTCCCAAGAGCTTATTGAGCTTATTGCTCAGGGAATAGAGGCAAGGGCCATTAGGACAGGTTTCTTAGGCCACTCACTCAGAAAGAGTGGCCTTGGTTCTGAGACAACAAAAATCTAAGGTTTCATTTTCTAAATTTCATTCTATCTTAAATTTCTAGCTTAAAGCATTAGCTTATTTAGCTTTAATCTTTGCAAATATATTAGTTTAAGCTTGTTAGTTAGCTGTTTTAAGTTTTTATTGCATAATTTTGTCCTACATTAGCTTATTTCTTAAAAAACTGTCATAATAGTGTAATAAGCTAGTAGAGAAACTAGCTTATTTTTCTTAATAAGCTAGGATTTTTAGTTTTAAAATAGCTTAAAGAGGTTAAAATAAGTAGGAGTAGATAAAAGGTTTTTTAAGTTTTAGTTTAAAAATGTATTTTAAACCTATTTTGGCTTGACAGTTTTTGATATAAAGGGGTGTTTGGGTCAACCTTAAAAACGGGTAAAAATGGTTATAAGTTTGGGTTGAGGTATTTTAGTGAGTTTAAGCTAAAGTTTTAAGCTTATTTAAAGCTGATTCAAAAGATTTTAAAGTCTCATATTGATTTTCAAAGCTTTTCAAAACCTACTTGTCAAACTGTGACTTTTAAAAAAGCCACAAGTGCTTATATCCATAAGCACTTGAATTTTAAGTTTGAGGTTCAAAAAGAATGTATTTTTGTGTGCATTAAACAAGCTGCAAACACTTTTGTTCTTTTGACTTTGGTAAGTCATAACACCAAGCCTTTTTCTGTCACAGTTTCTAACAACCCAAAAGCCCTTTTTCATTCACAAAAATAAGCAAGTAAAATTAATTTTCAAAAGCTCAAAATTGGTGCACAAGCCCTTTGGCTATAGCACTCAATCTGTTTGAGCTTATTTGTGATTTTAGAGCTTATTTGACAGCTTATTTTTAAGCCCAAACTCTACCCTTGACTGTTTTTAGCTTAGGATTAGTATAGGATTGCTTATTTTTCATGTTGGCTTTTACAGCTTATTTAGTGTAGCTTTTCCTGTCCTTTTTAGCTTATTTAAGTTAACATAGATCCCTTAGCTTATGTTAGTTTAACTCTTAGCTTAATTTGACCTTAAGTCCAAAAAAAGACTTAACATTTTGAGTTTTAAAGCTTTATAAGTTGCTGTCAACTTTAGGCTTATTTTATAGCTTATTCTTTTGACCAAAGTCAAAAGTGTCTTTGTTAAAGTTGTTAATTATAAGCTGTTCTTTAACTTTCATGTTTTAAGTTTTTGCTGAAAATCACTTTTTAATAAGCCAAAAAAATAAGCCATGTCGTGGGGTTTGTTTTGTCTCTTTTTTATAGTGTAGGGTTACCCGTTTTCACACAAGTGTAAATTTAATAAAGTTAGCCCGCCTACCCTTTAGTTTAGATTATTACAAATTCTACCCTAGAGTTTTAAAAAAAAAAAAAAAGGGGGAAGGGGAAGTTCTTGGTCGGGGTGTGCAAGACTCTGTACCCGAGACCAAGCAATACATTCCGTTTTTTATCCCACACACACTTAACCAATGCGCCCTTGGGTCTTTTTCGTTATAGACTAAGGGCATGCTTATTTATAAATTTTGTGTGTTATAAAGCTTTATAAAGCTGTCAACGCTTATTATTCAGGGCTTATTGGAATATGCTGTGGTGTGTTTTTATTTTTTCTGTAGTAGGTGACTTATAGGTCTAGTATTTTGTATAAATTTTTCAGATTTTTTAGTAATCCTTTAGTTATTTTTTTATTATTTTAATGTAGTTAAAATGTTATTTAATTCCTTATAAATACAAAAATTATCAAAAAAATATTTTGCTTTTTTAGAAAATTTTCTTTTGTCATCTAGTTTGTAGGAAAAATATAAAATTTTTCGTAGGGTCATTTTTATACTTGTCCATCTTTTAACAAGAACGTGGGTCCGGGTAGGGTTTTTTTGTTTTTGATCTCGTTTTTGGGGTCAATCGAAACTACGTTTTTGGTCTTGTCTATTTTCATTCTCTTATTTGGTCCATAGAGTAGTTTAGAGGTGAAAATTTCTTTTGTGGATTATTTTAAAGATTTTAGGTTTTTCCCCCTTTTGTTTCGGGATTCAAGGGCTTCGGGCCTTCGTTTTCTAGTTTAATTTCGTAAATTCTAGGTTTTTCTTAAACGTTTTAGTCCGTTATTATCTAATTTGACTTTTTCAACTTCCCAAACTCATTCCTTCCTTCAAACTCAAATCTTCGATCGTATCGATTTACCATTCCAGCCTCGTTGGGGATTTACGACCCGGGAAAGCTCTATACTACTTCTCGGTATCATTGATTGTTGGTTTTTACACTTCTTTATATATTTTATATTTTATTATATAATATATATACTTACGGTGTGAATCCGGAACGATCAGGTTTAAACATTGTTTTGACATTTAAAACTAAACAAAGACTAGTAGGTGGTGGTGTAACTATATAAATTGTGATGTAGTATTATTAAAGTACAATGTACTCATACGACCTATATTTAATTAGGTTGCATTCGGTCTTATCCGTGACGTTTCATTCACTTGATTCATATACATCAGTTTATTCACTAAGGTGAATTCATAGCCCCGTGTTTTACTATATCAATGATTTACAACTTTTAGGGTGAGAAACATGCATTGTTTTACAAATTGGATGCAAGTGTATATTTTATAATGATTACGTGTTTGCCTAAGTAGCGATAACACACTATGCCCGTTATCATGAACTGTCAATTACTTTGTGTGAGCGCGAATGTTATAAATATATCTATTTGGGATTGACATCCCCATCCGGGTGTGTAGCTCTCACTGGTGTCACGGAGTGAACCAACAGATGTATACCATGTCGGATTGGGATGTTGCAGGTTAGGAGATCATCAAAGGCAATGTTGGCTATTTATATTGCAATTCATACATGTCGAGCTTCAGTGTCATGAGCTTAGGGAAACGTAATTACATTTTTGTGATGTTTGCATTTGTTACATTATCATAGGGAAAATCTTGCGGTCCTACATTACATTTTACATAAACCTATGAATTCACCAACTTTATGTTGACGTTTTAAAGCATGTTTTCTGAGGTCAATGAGGCACGAGGTGCTAAGGATACATTGGGGATACTCTTTTGGGGAGTCATGCATAAAAGATTTAGAGTCATTACATCTTAGGATATTTCTTATGATCTAAAATCTTGTTATTTCAATGATTAAACAATTTAAGCCGTTGTGCTTTATATTAAACAATTTCAATAAATCCAATGTATCGTATTTCAAATGACTCTTTTAGAGGTCGTTCTCATATCTTTTGTTATTGATCTTTTAGAGGTCGTTCTCATTTTAAAAACCTTCTCCTTTTGGGTCGAATTTCGTTGGATCAACCCTCCTTATACCTCTCTTATATTATGTTATTCTAAAGGTGAGCCGATTTAACAATTGACATCCTGGTTTCTTTTGTTGTTTTTTTTATTTTTTGGATTTTTGATTACTTTATTTGTATTTTTTTATATATACGAAAATATTCACAAACAAAGAATGACTTCCGAAGAAGGATCTTCAAAAACCAATCTTCAAACGATAACTTAAAATTCGTAACACAGCCTCCCCGGCAACGGCGCCAAAAATTGATCCTTCCAAATACGTATATATAATATATATATAAGGATTTATCAATAATAATATAGAGAGTAAGTATTCCGAAAGGGTTTAAAGAAAATCGCTCTTAACCAAAGCAACTTTAAAAACCTCCCGGGTCGTTTCCTTGACGAGGCTTGAATTGAATGTCGGGTTATCATTTATGATGGGGATTTTGAATAATTGAAGTTTTGATTTGGTTTTTATACTACTTTAAAGAAAAATAACAACTCAATACTAGATTTATTATAATA
>BQNB010058892.1:4514-37568 GCA_026074375.1 Tanacetum coccineum
AGATTTGAAGTTCTTTGGTTTAACTTTTGACAGTACAGAGTTATACAAGCACCATAAGGTATCGGTTGCCAGTTGTTTTCTGGTAGATACCGGCCAAGAGGGATTACCAATAATATTATCCAGTGGGTGATCCTTGCTCTATTTCCCGAGATGATAAAGTGTTTGAGAGACATAAGGAGATTCTGCTGAACTAAGATCCCCACATGATGATGCTTCAGAACTAGGTTCCAGAGAAAATATGTTTATGAAGGGATGATTGGCAACAAGAGCAAAGAGGTTGTCTTCTATGAGAGTAGAATCAGCTGCAACGCCTTGATGTAAACTTGGAGATTGTAATGCTGAAGATGACGGTGAATGGCGAGCAGTAAAGACTGGTCTTTCAACACAAGGAGGTTCCAAGTATTCATCGAACATTGGTTGGAATAAGATCTCCAGTTCTTTATTTGTGGGGGGTACATAAGGAGCTGCAGGAACCAGATTTGGTACGAGCCCTGAACTTATTAGTCCAGGCGTCAGAAAAGAAGAAGCGGGCCCTATACTGAGTTGCACAGTAGCCATTTGCTCAGTTAGCCCATCGAATTGAACGTGAATAGTTTCCTTAATTCGTCGGGTTCTCTTGTTGTAGATTCGATAACCTTTCCTGCTTGGTGCATAGCCCACGAAAATTCCAATATTAGCCATTGGTTGTAGTTTTCCAAGATCTTCGCTGTCATTTTTAGGGTAACAAAGAGCACCAAAGACACGGAAAAAGGTAAGATCAGGCTTCTTATCATGCACCAGTTCATATGGGGTTTTGTCGTGACGGGTGTGAATGAGGGATCGGTTTTGGGTGTAACAAGCAGTCGCCACAACTTCTGCCCATAATTCATCGGGGCCTTGGAAAATATTAGCATTGTTCTAGCGGCCTCTACAAGGGTACAATTTCGTCTTTCGACAACGCCGTTCTGCTGTGGTGTCCTCGAAACTGTCTTTTGGTGAAAAATGCCGACATGTTCATAATAATCAGTCAAATCTTTATTGACAAATTCTGTGCCATTATTGGTACGGACGTATCTGACAGTTTTGTTGAAATCGACTTGTATTTGTTTCAGAAATTTGATGACGACCGCTGGGGTTTCATCTTTCGATCTCAAAAACTTGACCTAAGTAAACTGAGAATAATCATCAACGATGACTATGATGTATTTCTTCCCATTAATTGTTTGCACACTCATCGGGCCACATAAATCCATATGAAGGGTATTAAGAACTTCTAAGTTGGTGTTTTTAGGTTTGGGTTTGTGGGTATGCTTTTTGCTCTTTCCTAGTTGACATGTAGAGCAGAGATGATCTTTCTTAAACTTCAATCTAGGTAAGCCACTTACGAGATCCTTTCTTGCAAGGTCATTAATGGTGCTGAAGTTCAAGTGATTTAAACGATGATGCCATAACCATGATTTGTTCTTGGAGGCTTTGGATAGCAAACAAATTAGGGAGGACTTCATCATGTCTTTGACTAAGATAGTGTATAAATTGGAACTACGCAAACCTTTAATTAATTCAACACCATCCGTGTCTCGAACATAACAAGTATGTTTCCTGAATGCAACTTCTAGGTCAGAATCACAAAATTGTCCGACTGAAAACAGATTGTGTCCTAGTCCTTCCACATAGTATACCCTGGAGATCACACTGTCACCAATCACGTAATCTCCATAACCCATGATAGCACCAAAGTGGTCATTCCCGAATCTAACTGTCCCGATGAACTTTTTTACAAAATTCCTGAGCCGTGAGCGATCTCCAGTCATATGTTTTGAACAGCCTGAGTCCAAATACCAAAGGACGATCTGTACGACCTGCATTTGAAAACAGACGAAGATGGAGAGTTTGGAAAGTTGGATCCCTAATTTTGGTTGGGTTCCTGTTTGTTAGCACAAGTAATGGCCTGATACACGTTTTGCTTAGCATATACTACTTTGGGTGCAGTGAGCCTAGTTAAAGGGCACTGTTCTCCTAAGGTGAATATTCTGCCCGTGGGTCTCCATTGATGACCAACACTGGTAAGCACTTTGCCTGTGGGTTTCCATACTTGCCTAACTTGCTTAGGTTTCCAAACTTGCTTAACTTTGCGCACAACATTATGACTATTATGAATAGAGGGGGTGCCTTAACCGATTGCAAATAATCAACCACACACATATCATGATTTGCAGAAATTAAACACTTGTTACATGTTTGGCAAACAGAATCAGAATTCGAATTAATTACAGTACGCTTAGAGCTACTACTAGAATCAACACGATTCGTGGTTCTTAAGTTAGACTTATTTGTCCTAGGGTGTTCTTCTACTTTCTTCTTGTTGACACCTTTAGCTGGCGAGATCTTATTTTTCTTGGTATTGCTCCTAGGCTGTGATCCGCTAGCATTGGTGCAACAGTTTACTCCTGTAGAAGGAGGCACAGGGACATTAGTCTGCTGAGTGTTCAGTTGCCCTACATGTATGTGTGTGTTACTATTTGACGTGTCACATTGTTCTTCAAAAGTAACTTGCTTTTTGCTAATTAAAGGGGTAGGAGCATGCTTTTTATCTCGTTTGTTAAAGTCTTTCGGACAAGTGCCAATCGCATATTCTAAGAGTTCCTGAGAGTGTTTAGTGTAACGGCAAGCAAAGACTATTGACCTATCTAAGGGTCGTTCAACCTTAGCTTCCTCCACTATTTCGCGAAGGGTTTCTACACTTTCCTTAAGATGCCTGAGATAATCTAGATGAACTTCCCTATTGTTCCTATTGCGAGGGGGAATCGGTTCAACATCTATAGCATACTTGCCTGGTGCAAGAACTGTTGGTTTTACATGATCCTTAGTGACACTTTTCATTTTAGTCTGCATTTGGGCTTTCAGATTCTCATTTTCAGTTGTCAAGGCATTTGTCTGTTCTAGATGCTTAGCACGAGTGATCTTAATAGAATCATACAATTCTTTGTAATGCTGCTTAATTTTTGCATTTTCTGCCCTAAAAAGCTCATTTTGTTCTTGAAGAACAGTGACTTTTTCAGTTAACTGAGTGATCTGAAAATCTAAGGCCCTGAAGTCAAGTGTACGGTCAGCTTCACTACGGGTCTCTTGCAAGTGAGAGATTTGCGTTTTCAATTTATTAATGACGTTGTCCTTTCCTTGAAGAGAAGCTTTCATTTTTCCGATTACAAAGGCTGAATCAAAATCAGGAGTATCTCTAGCGGGTGTTGATGGATTATTTCCAAAACTTTCTTTAAGGTTTTGATACTTTAACTGCAGGTTTAAGTGATTTACCTCAAGTTTGGAAAACCGTTTAACTAACTCATTATGATTATCATTTTGAATCTTCTCACGTAAATTAGAAAGCTCAGCTTCAAGTTCCAGACAACGTGCCTCAACAATAGTGTGAGCATCATGCATTTCAGTAAATCTAGAAACATTAAGCTCAGAATTCGTTGCAACATAAAATACTTCTTTGGACAAGCATGTTGGGTTTTGAAATTTGATTATTACAAAACCACATATGAAGAAAAGAAGAAAGATGAAACAACAAGGACTTAATGTGCAATATTAAGTTAGCTTCATATCAAAGCTAGGTTTTCTTATAAACCCTAGCCTCTTTAGTATATAAGAGAGGTAGGGTGAATAGTTTTAGTATCCATCATAGTTAGATCTCTCCAATGAGAGTTTAATAGTTAGCTTATTAGTAGTTAGTTATCTAGATAGTATAGTCGACTGATTAAAGTCGAATAGTGTATTAGTTATTCGTTTGAATAAAGAAAACCTTGTTGAATAGCATTATTGTTCTTGTTTATTCCGTTGCGTATTAATGTTATTCGTAAAACTAATCCTAGATGGGCTAAACAGGTGTATTTGGTGGGTAACCCGTCAACGCTTGATAGGTCTTGAAGGTTTGTGGTCTGCTTTATGAGAGCATCTGCTTTCATCTGATGAGATCTTGAAGACCAAATATTTTGCTCGAGGGTCAATTTGCTTTTGTAGTGTGAAGGTCGCCTAAATAATTCTCATTCGAGTAATCGTGGTGGAACTTAACCTTAATAACACACACTCAGGTCTTTCATTGTGTCATTCATTTTTCTCCTAGTGTTTCAGCTATTCTCTAGGGTATCCTCCGGTGTTGCACTATAGCCGAAACATGATTTGTTTTTTTGATAATTTCATAAACCATTATATAGAGCCAGGCTGAACTTGCTTCATTGTGAGCATAAATGGTTTCTTTGAACCAATAGCTATCTAATCTAATTCATTATAATATGGCTACTGGATTACACAACATGTGAACTATTTGAAGAGACTGGTCTTGTTTGTATAATTTATCCTCGACCTTTTCTTTTAAAGCTTTCATGTCCAAAAATTCTTTAAGGTATTTGTTTTCTTTCTGTTTAAAATCCTTTTTCAAAGACGTAACTTCTTCTACCATTGACTTGTTATGGTTGATGGTAGAAGCAAGTTGCATTTTTACAGAATGAAGTTCCTTTTTCAGAGTTTCTTCTTTAATATTATGGTCAGTGATAACTATTCTTAATTGTTCATCAATCTTTTGTTCTCTTTCCGTTAATTCAAACCAGATATGTCTTTCATACTGTTCAACTTGTTCCTTATATGTTGCAGGTTCAGCAGTTAATAAATTGTCGACTACTGTGTTCTGTGTTGTGACTGAGACAGGTTGGGCAGGCGGTTCATGCATATCTTTAAATATCATCATGTATGCAATGAAGTTCTGAGTTGATTTTTTGTTTGAGGTAGGTATGTTTTGTATGATTGGGTGAGTAGGGAAAGTGTGTTGGTTAAATTCTCAATTAAGTTGTCTGTTAGAGAGAGTCTCGAATCAAGTTGAGTGTTGTCAGCAAAGTGTGGTGGAACATATGTGGATGGTTGAGTTGTAGAAAATTGTGAATAGTGCTGCTGGTGTGAGACATTTTACATCAAAGCAAGTGGATCAACAGTGTATTAAGTGAATCGATCTAGCATCATTTTGTTCTCATTGGCATATGCCTCGTGTTGCTTCAGATAAGCATATAACTGATCATAGTTGGAGTCCCTCAATCCTCTATTCAGTTTCACTGCTATTAAAAATCTACCCCATTCAGGCAACATGTTGTTCACAAACTTGGAGTTCAACTGCATTCTAGACATGGTTATCTTGATGTTTCGCATGTCATTGATGAGTTTGGCAAACCGAACAGAGTAGTCGTGAATGGTTTCTCCCTTATTCTGATGGAAGTGTTCAAAGTCATCATACAGTTGTGATTCACGGTCCTCTTTTATTAATTTTGAACCTTCCAGGAGCATCTTCACATTGTCCCATATGTCATTTGCATCAGTGTAATGATTGATAAGAGAGTAGATATCTTTTGGCAGCCCTTGAAGTAGGATGTTCGTTGCCTGAATGTTAGCATTGTACCTTTCCTTATCTTTAGGTGACAGGTCAGAATAGACTCATGGTTGTTTTGGACCTAGATGTGGAGCACCTTCAGTCCCTTCAGTTAGTGTTTCCCAAAATGTCCCCATCTAAAATGGTCCTTCGTCAATTGACTTCAAAATGTTCACACCATTCTCTTTACCTCGACAATACAGTCGAATACGTTCTTGCCATGATGCAAAGTCAGTCCTATCAAGCATAGGTGGTCGGGTATCTGAACCGGCACATTGGATGTCTACCGAAAGATTAGCCATCTTAATTGATTGTGAAATGATTAAGTTGATCGAACAATGATTAGTGATTGTATGTTAAAAGTGGTGATTGATTGTGTGAAATGGTGAATTGTTGTAAAGGTTTGTTAGGATTACACGTTGAAGAATTTAGTTCAAAAATCCAAAAAGTCAATAACTCGCTGGAGGTAACTCGCTGGAAGAGAGTAGATAACTCGCTGGCAAGAAATTAAATTGACAGAGTTCCTGTTCACAAGTCGCTAGAAAAAGATCTTCAAAAACCTGTAACTCGCTAGTATCTAACTCGCTACCTGTAACTCGCTACCTGTAACTCGCTACCTGCACAAAATGACAACTCGCTGACACAGTACTTTCTGACACAGTGTACGATTCTCATATGTCCTTTGCATTGGTGTAATGATTGATAAGAGAGTAGATATCTTTTGGCAGCCCTTGAAGTAGGATGTTCGTTGCCCGAATGTCAGCATTGTACCTTTCCTTATCTTCAGGTGACAAGTCAGAATAGACTCGTGGTCGTTCTGGACCTAGATGTGGGGCACCTTCAGTCCCTTCAGTTAGTGTTTCCCGAAATGTCCCCATCTGAAATGGTCCTTCATCAATTGACTTCAAAATGTTCACACCATTCTCTTTACCCCGACAATACAATCGAATACGTTGTTGCCATGATGCAAAGTCAGTCCTATCAAGCATAGGTGGTCGGGTATCTGAACCGGCACATTGGATGTCTTCCGAAAGATTAGCCATCTTAATTGATTGTGAAATGATTAAGTTGATCGAACAATGATTAGTGATTGTATGTTAAAAGTGGTGATTGATTGTCTGATTTGGTGAATTGTTGTAAAGGTTTGTTAGGATTACACGTTGAAGAATTCAGTTCAAAAATCCAAAAAGTCAATAACTCGCTGGAGGTAACTCGCTGGAAGAGAGTAGATAACTCGCTGGCAAGAAATTAAATTGACAGAGTTCCTGTTCACAAGTCGCTAGAAAAAGATCTTCAAAAACCTGTAACTCGCTATGATTAACTCGCTGGAAGAGAGTAGACAACTCGCTGGCAAGAAATTAAATTGACAGAGTTCCTGTTCACAAGTCGCTAGAAAAAGATCTTCAAAAACCTGTAACTCGCTAGTATCTAACTCGCTACCTGTAACTCGCTACCTGTAACTCGCTACCTGTAACTCGCTACCTGCACAAAATGACAACTCGCTGACACAGTACTTTCTGACACAGTGTACGATTCCGACAACTCGCCAGTACAGTGATCTAACTCGCTAGGAAGATCAACGAACAGTAGCCTAACTCGCTAGAATGAAAAAATTGGTTTTTCACCTAAAAACACCTAAAAATCACCCTTTTGAACGTTTTTGCCTGGTTTCTTTTGCACAACTTGGTACTAGAAGGCTATAGCAACTATAAAAACATGAACTTTAACATCACAAACGTCGAGATCAAAGAAAACCAAGAACAAGACTATAAACCTTCAAAAACCAAACTTTTGATCTAAACTAACCAAGAAAACGCACACACAATCTAGCTAATCATCCCATGTGCTCTGATACCAATTGTAGGATATTGGAAATCATAACACAATCAAATGACTAGAGGATTAGCCAAGTTCTAGAGAGAGAACGTGAGTGAGAGCTTTCTAGGGTGAGAAAGTAAACTTGTATAAATGAAATGACTAACCCACCTCTTGCATGGCATGGAAGAGGCTTTTATACTTACAATAAAACCGGCCTAGGGCCTTGGTAAAGGGCTAACATGTTGGGTTTACTACCCGGCCCATTACCGAACATTATACATTAACTACTTAACTACGAGCAACAATAAACGGTAAAATACACGGGGTGACCGAGTCTTTTTCTAATATCTAACACATGTCATCAACCAAATCTATCAACTCAATATCTTTTAAACTCGTACTTTCAGCTACTTGGTCAATCTATTTTCCTTCCCTTTGTCGTCATAAGCAATAACATTTACCATAAGTTTAATATCTCCTGGCCTTTCATCTGCATTCTTTATAGGTCTTGATGAGGATTCCTTGTTATTACGCACACATTTTACTTTCTTCCCTTCATGTTGATCATCATCCTGGTGATCATCATGGGGACTCATACGAAGTGCGTCTCCCCTCTAAGTTTATTGCATCTGGTACAGTTGATATTGACACTTTAATAATCCATCAAACAGCTCAGGATGATCTTTCTTAAGTTGCGGTTGAGTGTACATCAGTGTAAGCATTTCCAAGATCATTTCATCAAGAGGAATCTCTTAGAGGGATCTATCTTATGTTGATTGTTGTATAGTGCTTGTGATGTTGTTGGTAGGATTGTGGTCGGGTTTTGCCTCATGTATTCCTTGATAGCTTCAGCAGCAGCATCGTTACTTCTTGTTGGAATGACTTTTCTGCTACTGTGATGAGTTGCTTTATGAATTGAATTGTTGGGATTACATTCATGTTTGTGAGATTTGTTTCATATTGTAGTTGTTGAGCTCGTTCAGGTGGAGATGATAATTGTGTTGGTCTTTGAGTGTCGTAAATGATGTATTGAAGTATTTTGTGCGTTGCAATTGATAGACCAGGTATGTTCAGTGAGAATCAGTGAGCTGGTTCTTGTTCAAAATCAGGTACAGATGTATGTTGAGGAGGTAGAGTTGGCGGTTTGTCATCCATCTTAGTTGGTGGTGATGGCGGTTTTAGCTCCTCATCGGCATGATGTGTTGGTTCTATATGTTGTGGTTGTTGTATAGTAGTTGATGGTAATGAAATGAGATGAGTGCTCGCCGATATGTTTGAACTATTTGTACTTGCATGAGGTTAGTTAGTAAAAAAATCTGATTTGTGGTGACTAGGTCCTAGTGGGTCTAGCTGATGTGGGATGTGGTGTCTACTTCTTTCACCAAACTTCATACTAAACTTACTCCCGTCATCATTATCATCATTTCCATCTTTTCTCACTTCATCGTCCTCCTCATCATCATGTTGTGAGTGAATAGCTTCATGGTATGTGTTTAAATACACATACCTTTGACCATTAAAAACGTACTTAAATGACTAAAAACGTACCCAAAAATACATTGTATTTGTATGTTTTGCATTTGTATTGTGCAGGTTACGGATATCTAAGAAAAGGACAAAAACAAAGCCAAAACGAACAAAACCGAGCACAAAATGGAAAAGAGGGTGAGAAGTCAAAAAGTCAAAGTCAAAAGTCAACCAAAGTCAACCCCGACAAAGTCAAAGTCAAAGACGGAGCCAAAACTGAAAAAATACTTAATAAGAAAAAGTGAATGGGCAACCCGTACCCATCTAATGAACCGGGTCAGCCCCGGCCCACTTATATTATTACACTCACAAAATCCTTTTAATTAAAACCATAGCGGCCCATCCTTTTATCACCCTTTTAAATCCACAAGCCCATATCCCTTTTTTTTTACTCGGCCGATTAACCACATATTAAAAAATTCCACAAAGTCCTTAACCCTTAACCTGTGTATATAACAAAGCGACACTTTCTTGCACTGATCAAATACACCTTGAGGGGCTCAAACTACCAACCCACAAAACCCTTATAAACCACAAGGACTATGGGTGTTACAGAAACATACATTTTGAGGGGCCAAATATGCCAATCTCCCAAACATTTCACCCCTGTTACCCAAAACAGAGCAATACATTTTCCCGCCAAATTTCCATTTTTATGTCTTCTCCCTTGAACCTTTGCAACTAGATAACAAAACCATCACCTCCCTTAACCCCACACATCACATGGCTCAAAATCTAGGTTGGCAATCCTCATTCATCCTATTCGACAAGGAAAGATGACAAAATTCAATGGTTGGGATCAAAGACTTAGGCTCTACTCAAATTCAAGGGCTTGGATTGATTTGAGACTCACCTCACACAACAAACACAGCTTCTTAGTTCTCTCACAAAAGAAATACAAACGTGTGAAGACAAAGAAGACCAAGACTTAGTCGTTTTCTATATATAGGGTTCATTGTAAGCCATTTGGCACTTAGTCTTTTATCTAGACTCTTTTTCATGTATTTTTTTCTTAAGTTATAAAGTTATTCTCTGTATTTTAATTTCTTGTAAAAGTTTAAGTTTTAATGAAAATTTTGAAAGTTTCAGCGTTTGATCATCTTATATAATCTGTTAAGCCTTGAAAAGCTATGAAATAGCTTACGGATCTCACCTAAAAGTTTCACTAAGCTTTTGGTTTCTTAAATCAAGCCTTATTTTATTGTTTTATCACTTTTGTAATCATAAAAATCTAAAAAAATACCAAAAATATCAAGAAGATCTCATGGAGCATGATGTATTTGGGATGGCCATGGGTTAGTGCTTATGTTGATAAGCTATAGGATTGTGATAAGCTGTTTTGGGTCCTGAAATTCATAAGAAAAAGCTTGGAAGAACTTGTGAGTTCCATTTTACTTTTATGTCAAAACTGCTTATTTAATTATTGCTTTTTGAAACTGCTTATCATATGCTTATTTATGTTAGATCTTTATGTTTGATGCTTAGTTGAAGTCTAAATCTCTTAAAAACTAAATCTGTCATAAAATTTGTCTAAATACTTTAGATCTATGCATTAGCTTGAATCTATTGTTAAAGTGCTATTTGATCCTTAAAAGTTATTTTTTAGGCTTGTTATAAGCTATTGAGTATCTGGTATTCGAAGTTTAAGTCTTAAATCTTCATAATATAAGCTGAAAATGGTTTTTGGAATCCCTAAAGGAGTGTTTGGCACAACAGACTTAACCTAGTTAAGTCTGTTATAAGCCATACAAACCCTTGAGGTTTACTTCAAAAACATTTATTAGGTTTATAGAATCAAGGTTTTTGATTTAGATTGGTTTAAAACTGTTTGTGCAAAATATTTTAGAAAACTGTGACAAATAGTCACAGCTTTGGGTGATTCAGTGTTAGATCTTGAGCTTAATGTTTGATTATGGATTAAAAGTAATTGAATGTGTCTTAAAATGGTTTAGAAATCAAGAGTTAAGATCTGTGTTTATGGTATGAGTCAAATGCATCAGATGCAAAGTGCATCAGCAAATATTTTTACAAAGTGTTAAAAAAAACTATCACTTTAGATCTTCAAAATCAGAGGTCAAATTTAAGAGTTAGGTTTTAAAAATTGGTTTACAAATGGTTTAGTAGGTAAATTTAATAAGTCTTAGCTTAGTTTTTAAGTTATTGCTTATTAGATAGCTTAAAATTAATCTGCAAGTAGCTTATAAAAGACTTAGAAAAACCAAAAATATTAGTTAAACTGTTAAGAAGTACGGTTTCATCTAGCTTCATAGTGGTTTGATAATTGTTACAAAATCCATTTTAAAAGTGGATTTAGGAAGCTATTGGCATTTGGTTTCTAAGATGAGGGCCATTAAAGCCAAAAGGTTCTGAGTGCTGCTTAAAAATAAGCTGGAAAAGTCTTTTTGACTGTTGTGTGCACTAGTTATTGTAATAAAAAGAGATATAGCTTATCTCGGGCTTTATTGGCCTTTAGTCCTGCCTTATTCTAATAAAATTTGAGCTTATTGAGGTTGAATTATGACTTAAGTGCTTTTTGGTTGTGGTATAAGTTTTTAGAAGCTTGTAAAATTAAGTATAAAGATTTGGACTTAGTAAAGAAAAAGTTCAAACTATCACTTGTTAATTCCCTTATTTCAACTTATTTTAACTTTTAAAAAAATCTCTCTTTTTTTAAAGTTTTTCATTTTGTCTTGTTTTATAAATTTGCAAAAAAAAAAAAATTAAAAATATAGTTTGCAAAAAGGGAGGCCAATGATTCGACCCCTAGACCTCCCAATTTACACCCACTCATCCCACAAAGCACACACACTAACCACTAGACCAGACCAGACCCATCTGTTAGCCTACCAAACAATTATTCTTTTGACCTCTCTTTCATTCCCTTTTTCATTCAAAAAGTCATGACTTATTCTAGCTTATTGTGAGCTTATTTGTTTAGCTGTGTGAGTGATTTTATTTTACCTGCATTCCTTTCATCATTTAGGACTTTTGGTAATTTTTCTAGATTTTTATAAAATTGTTTGTCATTTTTAATCAATTTTCGTAGTTAAAAATTTTAAAAAAGTCCATTAAAAATAGACAATTAGTTTTAAAAAAATACAAAAAATAGTTTTTAGATTTAGAATAAATATCTTTAGGTTTACAAATTTTAAAAACATTTTTATCATTTTTAGATTTTAAATTTCATTTTTAGCTTTTTAATTTTAATTTAGAAATTAGTTTTTAATTATAAAAAGTAGTGAAAAATATTTTTCTAAGTTTTTATCATATTTTAGACTTTTCTAAGGTAGAAAATCATTTTTTGGAATTTTTAGGTATTAATTTGCTATTTTCTAGGATTTTTAATTGATTAAAAAGGTTTTTAATTCATAAAAAATTATTAAAAAGTCAGAAAAAAATATAATTCTTTTTTAGAAAATTTTCTTTTGTCATTTTTGAGGTTTACATGCAATAAAATCTTTTGTAGGGTTAAATTGACTTAGTGATAATTAGACCCGCTTTTAGGATTCCGTGTTTGCGTTTTTAGTTTAAAAATTGTGTTGCTTTAATTGTTTTTAGTATAGATTGCATTTATTTTCCCATAGATTTAGAAAACAAATCAAAATCTTTGTCATTCAAACATCAAATATCAAACCGACTCTCGACTTTCCATTGCATTCCTCATTGGGGATAAACGACCCGGGAATATCATATACTACTTCTGGTTTTGTTGATTTTCTTGATATTATCCTATTATATATTTATATTTATATATATTTAAAAGGATAGTTTCAAAGTCTGTCACTTCACTATCTAAACCGTCCCTAATCTCTGAGGTGACTAACCTATCCTTAGATTCTTCGTCTTTAGAATCATGGAACATATCTTCAATGCAATCATCTTCATCTCCGATAGCTTTAGCCACTTTATCTTTCCTTCTCTTTCTTTTCTTACTCTTACTCAACTCTCCAGACATACGTTTAAACCTAATCCCCTTGGCGCTAATTGTCTTATGTGTTCCCTAGGAAGAACCAATCAGTTATGACTGGTTCGTAGGAACAACTACTTCGGCATAAACATTCCAAGCACCCGTCAATACTACCTATTGAGTCAATAATACATTCAGAATCAGCATACCATGGTTCTTCGTAGTAGTCTTGTTGTTGTTCAACCTGCACATCGGTCCATTCATAGCAGGAGTATGTTGATCTGTATCGACTCTCTTAGCAATTTGTTTATGCTTCAACATGAAATACTCGATGAGCATCTTTACGTACATGACAAAGGGAATTTTAGTGTTACCTTTCTTCCCCTTACCCTCGACATGTAGGATGAAATCATCCCAGATCAATGTTGTGTAGTCTATATGATGTTTGTAGACTACTCCCCATAGCAGCTGAAGTATGCATAAACAAGCTGGATCAGTCCTTGTTTCCTTTGTAGTTGTGCACTTGTTGATAATGGTGAAAAGTGTATGCCACGGTTGAGGTACGTTCTTTCTCTTGAAACAAGAGATGTTGACGAAGGCCTTCTTACTTTCATCGTAATTCAGTTCTCATAAGAAATCAGTAATGCCTTCAAATTCAGGTACCGGAATGAATTCTTGTAGCTCGTTGTCATAGTGCAAAAGACTTTCAGGTTAACATCAACATTCGGTTGATTGGTTATATGAAACAATATGCCAAAATTGTTGGATGTAGATGGTAGGTATGGTGGTAGAGTGAGTGAGTAAAGATCGGACGGGGTGCTCTTTCAAAATCTCGACCATGATTTAGAATTTTTTTGTCATAGAGGAGTTTGTTTAGATCAACACGACAGTTGCCCTTCCCAATGGCAAATCGGTTGCCCATTGGTACCAATTCCTCCTCTGTGGGCACTTGTTGTTGTTGTCGTCATTGAGACATGGTGAATTCTAAGATGAAGTTACAAGATTGTTAGTTCAAAGGAATACAAAGAAATTATTTATTTGTTTCTTTTCACTTTGTCTGTTTTATATGCTCTTGCATTTCTTTTTGAGCATATTTGTATATTTGTTCTTTTCATGTGCCTTGTACTTGCTTTTTATGACACGTGACATATGTTTTTTTATTTTCACATGCGATATTTTAATCTCTCGTTCTGTTTTTGATTTTCTCACCATAAAGAATGTTTTGATAATACCTTTTCAAAAGTGTTAAATAGATATCTTAGTTTTGAATATACATTTTTCAATGAAAAATTAAGAATCGACTTCAAACTTTTAAATGGTTTTGAGAAAATGTATCATTTGACATATAAAACAAATTTTTGAAAACATAATCAAGTCCAAAATCACGAGAAGTATCTAAGGTAAAACTTTAGAGAAATCAAATCGATAAAGGAAGTGAATCTACTTGTTTCGAAATACTTTGACAGGTTATAAAAGAGATTTAAAAAAAGATTTTACAGAAAGAATGTTTTCCTTTGAAAACAATAGTCAAAGAGATGCTTTAATCTGTAGCAAAAGGTTTATAAGATTTTAGCAACTCACGACTCTTCACTTTTTGAAAATATCTCAGAAGAGACAAGATGCCTTGGGTATAACATACGTAGTATAAGTACAAGCATGCATAGACTTGTCACTAGTGGAAGTAATTTCTAGAATTACTAAAGTATAGAAATAGCCTCAAGATGCCTTGGGTATAGCATACATAGTACAAGTACTATCATGCATACACCTATCACCAGTGGAAGTAATTACAAGAATTACAGAGTACTGAAATACCAAGAGTAAGAAGATGCCTTAGATATAGTATACATAGTACAAGTACTAGCATACATATATCTGTCACCAATAGAAGTAATTACGTGAGTTACGATAGTATTATAGTGATTTTGAGAAAGATATATTTTATATAAAACATTTTGAGAGCAGTTTGCATTTACGTTTGACGTTATCTCAGCAATAAATATTTTATGCAAAATCAGTTTTATAAATTCTTAATCTCTCATTTTAATTCTAGTACTTCACTAAATACACTAAGCTACTACTTATAAGCACAAGAATCTTATGAGAAAAAGAGAGAAGCTAGAGAGATAAGGGAAGAAGAGACGTGGTATGTAGAGAGAAAGAAACTCCTATTATTTCATAATAGAGAGAGAAAGAAAGAATACAAGAGAGGGAAACTTGTATCACACACACACTTGTGAGAAGTGTGGTATTTATACCCAAGCCCAAAGGAGTTGGACGTTAGGGTTAAGAGAAGAATAGGGTGGTCTTGGGCTTTTGATGGGATTAGCCCAAAACGTATGCAATATTATCCGGCTAGCCTATTACAATATTACAAAGTTCCTAAACGTGAATAACCGGCACTTTGTAAAATAAACATTCCTAACAATCTCCCCCTAAGGGGCGGTTATTTACTTATACTAAATCTTCTGATTCTGTATGGCTTTGTATCTTGTTCTTGAACTTTATTGGGTTGTAGGCTTGATCTTTATTGTTCCAATCATGCTTGTGATCTTAATCTTGATCTTAATTTTTCTTTTCTTTTCTTTGTCTTTATCCTTTGAGATCTTTCATCAGCACTTACCGACCAACATACTCATACTTTTCTTGAAAGCTTGCAATCTTCCTCATCTGGGCCAGTTGTTCATATGATGTTCACGAGTTAACAATATCCCCTATAACATTAATCTTTAAAGTGGTGGTTTTGACTTGATCTTCCTGTAATCATTATCTCGAATTCTTTAAGGAAGTTCTTGATTATCATAGCTGCAGAAGAGTATCTTTGTTCATTCTGAGCTTTCATCTTTGACATTTGAATATTTGAAGCTTTAAGTATGAGCATGTGGTTATGAATATGACGGAGCTGGAATGAGGTAGTTACGCCATCGTCAGTACATGCACATGTAAGAGTTAACAATATACAGCAGATATGGACGAATGTCTTGTTCATTCGTCAAAGTTTGGTAACTTTAACCTTCGGTTCCGTGAGGACTGTGTTACAGTATAAATATTGTACATGCGTCATCAGGATTCGATTCATGAATGGATATCCTTAACAGGTTTTCCAGCTTGAAGTGTAGTTTATCTAAAACGGACACGTCTAAAGATGCTAACGACGTTTTTCGATATTCTACAGCCGTTCCTATATCCAGATTCGCGTTCAAGTTATGATAACAACGAATATAGTTGAATCATTGATGTAAACTGTGAAGTAAACAACAATGATTTTGGTGTTTCTTGTCAAATCCATAAACCTGGATCGCATTGGATTTCCAGTTATCATATGTCTGATCTTTTTTAAGATCGCCCATGTTACCTACCGTAATGTTGTTTGAAGTTGACACTAGAAGGATTTACTTTCGTCATTGCGAAGTACTAAAGAGTACCACTCTGAATGTTCTAGCAAAATCTGATGATAATGCGTAGGACTCTTTGTTACAACTTGTGTTCTTTGATGTGAACAACAAGTATATATTCGGAATGTGTCCTAACGAGATTTATATATTGATTTCTTTTGGATCTAGACTCAATAAGTGCATTTTGATTTAGTGATCAGAGGCTGGAGCAGACTGTCACCTCTTCAATATCAACGATCTCCATATGAGAAAGTCAATAGGTTACGTGTTATGTCTCCAGGAGAATTGAAACAATATTTCTTTTGAGAGAAACTTGAGTAGCTTGGGAGGGTTGTGCATTGCATCATTGGGTCCATGATGTTTGTCTTCAATACCAAGTTTCATCTTTGTGATATCTGATAGATTATGTATTGGCTCGGTTTTTGTCTATTTGTCTATGGAGGGCTCATTTCTTTTCACCATTTACATAACTTCTCTTGTTCATTCTTCAACCCCTTTAATGTTTTCCAAGACGTCCTTACCAACACCATGTTGTGTTTGTTCTGGTGCTAGATCATGCCTTAGACAACATTATTCCCATATTCTCATGCATCTCCATCTTTCCTAAGGACTTCTAATCTATCTATTGGAATGACCTTGGGTAGATCCGTCCGGTTCTGGTTGGATCGTGGGATAATACCTAGGGGTGGCAATTTTTGACCCGACACGAAACCCGACCTAAAACCGACACGAAAATTAACAGGTTCGGGTTGAGTCTAATAGATTTTGGGTTGGGTTTGGGTCGACCCATCTGACCCGTTTATTAAACAGGTTAGGTTTGGGTTGGGAATAAATTAATCGGGTCGACCCGCCAACCCGTTTAAGATTTTTTTTCTAAAATTAAAAATTAATTATATTTTATTATATGTGTTAAATGGGTTAAACGGGTTTACCCGTAAACCCGTTTAACATATTTAACCCGTGTAATGTGCCAACTTGTCTATATAAAACAGGTTAAATGGGTCAACCCGAAACCCATTTAACCTATTCAACCCATGTAACATATTTAACCCGCCAACCCAAGTATATATACGGGTTAAATAGGTCAGGTTCGGGTTATGTGTAAACAGGTTAGGGTTGACATAGCTGACCCGATTATTTAAATAGGTCAGGTTCGGGTTGGGGTTTTCTGACCCACCAACCTGTCAACCCGAACCTGACCGGAATTGCCACCCCTAATAATACCTAACCTTAACCACCTTATAGTTTCATCGATACGTCATGTAATGCAAACATCATGAAAAACATGTTAACATATAAATGCAAACACCATGTAAAACATGATTACTTTATATGCAAACACCATGCAAAACATGATTGCTTTTAATGCAAACACCATGCAAAACATGTTAACATTTAGCATTTAAGAGCATGTATCATTTAGATAAACAAAGAAATATTATATTGGAATTGCTAGACAAAGAAAAAACCTCTATAATAAACATGCATTTAATAATTAAGCAAATAATCATTGAGCATCAAGATAATCATAAAGGCATATAATCATATCACTTAGGAACAAGTTATCATTTTGAAACTTCAAAACACATATGTGAGATGCAACAAATCTAAATACGCTTAAGATAATCCTAATTACTACTTGTTTAATAAGAAATCCTAATGAAAGACAAATTTCATCAATGTAAATTAACTTTAGGCACATTTAGGAAAAGCCATTTAATCAAGTTAGAGAATGAATATGAGACTATTACTAGTGGTGCTTAATTCAGGCTAAACACGACCATTTTTACGGGTTATACCACGAACCTAACTTCTCTCCTGGAAGCAATTCCACCGTTAGGTTAAAGTGAATTTCTAGTGCAATAGGTTATCCAGTAATCATTCTCGTTTTAGAAAAAATCAAATTCCTAAATTTTCTTACCGAAGCGTAGCAAAGAGGAAATCTGCATTGTCCGCTAATACTTGGCCTAATATAACTCAACCAACATGTTTTAATTCCGGTTCCCGTAATCCTAATCAAGATGTGTAGAATTCTAGGGTTAAATTGGAAAGCGAGCAAGATGTTGTGAGTTTAAACAAGATTGAGTCTTCTAGGTCCTTGGAGTATGCTCGAGTGTGACAATGTGGAATATGATATATTGAGAGCTTTTTAAGAATGCACCTTTGCATATCTTTAGGAAAATAATCTAATTAAGGTTACTTACCTTAATAGATCGTATGAATGTTCTATTATAGAGATGACAATGTACTAAAGGATAGCTATTTGTATATTAGACCTTGAACAAGTATGAAAAGTTAACAAAGAAAGATATGAAAATCTAATTACGTCGGACGGATCTTTGAGATTCAAATATGAATTCGTGACTTGGGATCCGTCGATCCGTGTAAGCTCAAAAACTAGGCAAAACATGATTTCCTGTTAATTGTGCGATGGTGTTAGCTTTTGGTTATTGGGAGAAGCTTACATATGTTGTAAGGATTCTCGGTTTGGATTTTCGGAAATGACAACTTTACCAAATGCATTGCAAGGTAAATTAATTGAATATTTCTGACAAAACATTCAAGTCGTCAATCCTACTTTGACGTGCATTTTAATTATGTTATTATAATATCCGGAACACTCCTATTGGACAAGTACACTCAATATAACATCATTATCACAAGTGCGAGTTATGAACCGATACATATTCTTTTCGTCTTAGAAAAGGATGACATTATTTTCGTATCAACCTACTGTGATTGAGTATGTAGATTCGAGATAATATGTTTTGTTATGTTTTGATATAATCTTGAAGCTAGATAAATAATGAATCTGATTTCATATCCACACTAAAAAACATGGCAATTAGATTCGAAAATGATATCAACTATAATTTGAATAATTAGTTGATTTACACCCGAAATTCTTCTTGACCCTCACAAACATTATTCTAAATAAAACAAATAAAGATTTTTCTAATATTTTCCATTAAGCCTAAGACTAGTCTTAAGTGTGAGGTCACTTATAACGATGAGTTAATTTGTTTTTTTAAGATTATCATCTATTTTACATATGAGAAAAACAATTTGTTATCATGCATAATGTGCATAGTTTTTGACATTTAATGAGTATAAAAATTATCCTAGTCATTTTTAATCATTACAAACAATTTTTGAAAAACATTACATGTTTATATAATATTTTCAAGTATTTTACTAGAGTGAATATATTCGTTCAAGCGAATGTCAATGTGAAATTTTATGCAAAGATAAAATTACAAAAAAAAGTATTTTCTTACCAAGAAACTTTTTAGTCAAACTTTATATTTTAGGATTTACAATTAATCATGAGTTCATTTTAATTCAAAGATTTATTAGTTGTGATTGTGAGTTAGAACCATGTAAGGACAAACTAAGTTCAAAAACACATTTTCTTTTTCTTACATACTAATGTCTTATTATGATATTTTAAGTTGTTTAGAAAACTAATGTTTAAGCAAGATAATAGGATTACATGATTTAGAGACCTTGTTGAAACTTTGATAAAATGAAAATGTTGAATATTTTGCGGTCACACATTTAAACACTTGAATTAATAGCACGATAATCGTGCAAGACAATCTTTTTTAATAGATTTGACAAACTTGCTTAGCTCTCAATCCTAACTGGGTTATTATGCTTAATAAGGTTTAAAAGATGTTGTTATAACATTTTTAAACAAAGCGATCAATGCCTATATGCATGCAAGAACAATTTCACAACTTAGTGCAATAGATTTATCGTAAAATCAATTGATGCATAAGCATGAAAACTAATAAACAACGCACATGGTGAAGTTACGCTAATGAACAAAGATGAAAGAAGCTCAACTACAAATGCAATAAACACATAAAAATTGACTAACAATATTAGGATCCAAAGTAAAACAAATAATCATTTAGCATAACACACAAAAATACTTGTCGTCATTTTGCGTATTAAACACAACAATATCTACAAAGCTTGATTAGTTTCCTCTTTATTTTTAAAAATGTCCAAATCCTTTAGTTTCAAAAGAAAATACATCAACTTTTAAAAGTTGAAACACCACTTTCTAATTTGACAAAAAAAATTGCGCAAATGGCATGCCTGAAAAAGACCTCCTGTTACAAATCAAGGAATTAGTATATTTTTATGTAGAATCAGTTCCTAGAAGTATTTTTATATGAAAAGTAGACTCAAATATCTTTAAAATGATAGGTGGCACGACTCCTAGGACTTACGGTTGATTTTATATGATTTTTCGAAGTCGATCAAAATATGAAAAACATACAGACGGTTTTAAGGTTCCCTTAAAGTAAGGGAACCGTCTGTGGACTTTAGGAAACCGTCTGTTGTTCCAGATTCAGATTATTATAAAAATTTGTTTATCGACTTAACGGAAAGGCGTAAAACTCAATAAACTTGATGTCGCACATATAACACATACGTTAAACATCATTTCTACTTTATGGACTTAGAAAAACATTTACAAAAATACTTTTTAACAACACTAGGAATTATTTCAAATTCTCTTTTTAAAAACGCATATCTTCGTATTTTGTGCTAAAGACATATATTGACGCTTACAAACTCTTTCAAGAAAAATTTCTTTCAAGCTAGTATACAAAGTATATTTAACAACAAAACTTTTAAGTATTAAACAAAACACTTTTCATATTTAGCCCCCCTTCATGGGTAATTTGATACATGGATCGTACTCAATTTTAAAAACAATTTGTTTTGAAAATTAGAGAGACGTGGCTCTTATACCAATTGTGGACAACGTAGAGGGGGTGAATACGTTCCCGTTTAAAATCTTAACATTTGTATCAAATAACCGATCAAGTGTGACGCAATATGAAAATTATCAATACTACTTCTACAACAAATATGTATATATAGTAGTAAAGCATGTCACAATAATACAAACATGAACACAATATTCACATCAAGTCACAACACAATATAAGCAACAAGCCAGACAAACATAAACATAATGCAAATTTAAATGTAAAATGATAAAATCAAATGTAAATGTAAAGTGATAAGTAAAAGGAAATGCAAACTGGACACGATGATTTATAGTGGTTCGGTCATAAAGCTCATTTTCGCCATACTCCACTCCTCGAGTACCCAACTCGAGTGTTACCTCACTAGTCAACAAGCTCCCTTCACGGCGGAGAAAACCTTACAACGTCGCTTATATTATTTTTTAACATTAAGCTAAATGTCGAGTCCTTCTTCGGGTACAACCAAACATGTTATGTTTATAGCCCAACATAACAAACCCTTACGTCGCTTATAATATTTTCCGACACGAAGCTAAATGTCGAGTTCTTTTTTGGGTTCAACCAAACCCGTTATGTTTATGGCCCAATATAACAAACCCTTATGTCGCTTACAATATTTTTCGACACTAAGCTAAATGTCGACCCCTTAACCAAACCCGTTATGTTTTATGGCCCAACATAACAAACATTGTGTTTTAAGGCTTAAACACATTAACCATATAACCTATTTTCTAAGTGATGTATGGCGATGATACAAGATGTTATATGATGATGATCCAAGACATAAGTGTCTAATGGATACAAATGTCTAATATAAGTATCAAGAACTCTAAGCTTGATATGGATGAACTTCTTTTAATAAGAAGCTTTGAAGATGACAAGATCTCTTGGATCTTCATATGTGTGTGCTTGTCAGGATGAGGATGACAAGATCTCTAAGCTTGCATGGATGGATCATCAAATGGAAGTATGCTTACAACAAACGAGAGTTAAAAGCATTATGATCAAGGATTAAGAGTGGTTTATGTGTGTGAAACATAGCAGAAAGTCATATCTAAATTTGTGGAGAAAAATTATTTGAAGTGTAAGAAATGAGCTTCTATTTAAAAGGCAAGAGAAACCAGGCCCGCTCCTCGACGGTGCGACGGTTTCTTTATCGATAAGGAAACCTTCCCTATTTAAGGGAACCGTCCGTACATTCGGACAACTAGTTTTGTATTTTTGTGATAACTTGCAAATCTTGCCAAAATATTTTCTTCTAGAAGGCTGAATTCAAGTTTGAACTTTATTGGACATTTTTCACTTATTTAAAATGATATGTATATTATTTTTAAAGAAAGTCTAGTTCTTGTAAATGTAAAGTGTATGAAAATATTTCTTTGATCTTAAATCAAGTTTACGTCAAGTGGAAACTTATGTCTACTTAAAAATATTTACGTCAACTTTTACGTAGTAACACCAAAATACAATTTAGACATATTCTATGGTTTGTTAAATTGTTTGATAATAATGAAACATAACAAACATATTCACACCTTTGTTGAAGCGTACAGATACTCGAGATGCCGAGGGAAGTTGATGAATGCATGTTCTGATGATTCGTGGTTACGAATAACTTGCACTTTACATTATGTATTACAAGTTACATGTTTGTCATCACCAAAACACAAAGAGACTGTATATATTATATATCATAATATTTGCACTAACACATTCCCCCAATCATTTTAATGTCTCTAACATTCTAGACATTATACCACTCACACATACCTACACATTAAACATTCTTCTTCTTCCTAACTGAAACATTAAACCATTTTCATTTCTCACCAAGCTTTCATTACACTTCCTCCCTAAGTTTAAATTTGTATATGTCAACTCACCTCTCTTACACACTTGCTTCTCAAAAAGTCAACCCTCTCATAACCCTCAACTCCTATATTCAAAATACTTCTTTATTCAAACTTGTCTCATTCATCCCCAACATAGGATCTTATGTGTCTAATCACCAACTCACTCACTCACTCACTCACCTTGCCAACACACATACAACTCACATAACATTTGAATTTCAAATGTTCCTTCTCAAAACACTTATTCTCCAAGTTTAGTTATGCCAGCTTGTGCCAACTCACATCTTTCACACAACCTTACACATTGTCATAACATTTCTTACTACACACTCAACCCTCTCACATAACATTTGAATTTGAATTTTAAATGTTTCCCTCTCACAATTTAACAACTCACAATCCTACTTCTACACTCAAGTTTCTTACAACTTTAATCTGAATTTGAAATTCAAATTTGGGAGGCATTTTATTATCCAACCCTTGAGGAAAACTATACATTTTTCCATTGGTTCTTTTATTTCTCTTTGAAAATGGACAAACACCCCAAACTATCTTGGCTAATTGATTTGGTTGACCTTATAACACTTTAGGTGTTAGAATGAACTTAGAAAGGTCGAAGCGTGAAATGCTCTTGGGGGTTTAGCAAGATGGGATCTTTATAAACCAAAACGAGCCTTGAGTTGTTCATGGCGCGCCATTTTATGATCAAACTTTGTTTTGGTCTATAAATACCCCCATATTGGCTAGTGTTCTCCTCACCTCTTGCCATTCATTCTTTCTCTATTATTTCTTCTCTCCAATCCCTTTAAGTCCAATAATCTTCTTGTGTTCTAATCTCTTATCTTATCATATTTGAAAGAACATTATCTTCGCAAGAAAGACACAAAAAGTACTTAATCCACACTTTTATGTTGTGTCGAAGGTCTTCTTATCTTTACCCCTTCTTCTAGAATCTAGTCACTAGGTTAGGTTAAGCTTGGTTCAACAAACAAACTATCATTCATTTATATTGGTTGTAATAAGTCTTGTACCATTGTGGTCAAGCCTAGATTGTGTGTTGATCTAATTGGGGTTTGATAAATCTGTAGGGAAGTTCTTAATGGTCTTAGTGGTTAAGTCGAATCATAAGATTCTTGTAGCTGGTTTTCGAGGGCGGAATACCATTGGGAGGAGCTCTTCTTAGTGAGCGTCGATCTTTATGCATATCGGTGGAGTGAAGTTGTAACGGTTTATAGTCAACCATAAGGATTATACTAGAGTAATAGTATAGGTGTCATGGATTTGCAACTTGATGTATGGATGGTATAAACCCCCTATCCCAAACTAGTATATATCGTGGTCTCTCTCTCTCTCTTAGTTGTTTAGTTGTTTCACCACTCGGACTCATATTCACCCCCTCTACGGTTCTACAGGTATCCCTAGATAATGCTTCCTTGATGAATATAAAGGCTATCACCATCTATTGATGAAAAAATCCGACGAATAAAATAATTACCTTTTATACCAACAAAGGCATATATTGCTACACCAAAATGTCATTCGATCTCAAGAATGTTGGTGCTACCTATCATGCACTGATAGATAGAAAGTGCAAGGCTCATATAGGTGTAAACTTATAAGCAATATGTAGATGACATGGTCATCAAAAGAAAGACCGAGGAACCTCCATTGCGCGACATTAACGAAACATTCCAAAACCTCAAATGTATCAATCTGAAGCTAAATCTGGCTAAGTGTACATTTAGGGTCGAGGAGGGATAATTCCTAGTTCATATAATTGATGACATGAGAATCAAGGCTAACCCAAAGAATATTCAAGCAGTATTAGACATGATCCCGTCCAATAACCTTTTAGAGCCTGAATGGAAAGCTCGCAGCCCTGAATCCTTTCCTATCAAGAGCAACCAAAACGCAGTTGTCATTTTTCCAAGATTTAATTAAACCTAACAAAACCATGTGATACGAATGGACTAAGGAGGCGCATGCAACATTTTAAGACCTTAGGTTATTCCTAGCTTAGTTACCTACCCTGACAGCTCTAATACCAGGCGAAACCCTCATTGAGTATTTATCAGCTTCTCAGGGATCCATCTTAGTGCTCTTGGCAAAATGTCTCCGCCCCGCCCCGAAACATAGAGATACATATACATCAGTGTTGCAAAAATCGGTTTATGTGGTTGATTAATCGGCACCTAGGCGTTAGGCGGGGATTAATCGCTCGGATTATCACTAATCGGTGTGGTAAAAAATGGGTCAACATACCGATTAATCGGATAAAAAGCAGCCAAATCGGGCTGGGGCATAAATCGGACAAAAATCGGCTAAATCGGTCAACTCGATTATACATAGAAATCGGCTAAATCAGGCATAAATCGGGCAAAACTTGACTAAAACGGCCAAATCGGGCATATAGTTTCAAAATTTTATAATTTTATATATAAAATCCAATCCGATTAATCTCTGCCTAACCGATTAATCGCTAAACGGTATCCAACTGCCCAGATAGCGCGTAGCGTTTTTTGCAACCTTGATGTACATTGTTATGTTAATATGCACTTAATAAAAACATAATTGTCTAATTTTTGTTAATACTTTTTTATCTTTAGAAGGTTACATATTATAGTTATGGAAGCTTGTTTTGTGCCAGAATTTTATAAGATGTTGTGATTTGTGACGAGAGTAATTTGTCTTTATTTATGTTTATGAGTGTTATTGAAGACTTGTTACGGCTGGAGCTTGATTATTATTAGTGGATTTTTTATTTTTCATGTTATCGCGTGAAATCGATAAGATCTCAAATGCAAAATAGTGCCGCATAACAACTATAGAGTACACCCTAATAAGGAGCAAAGCGGGTTAGGGGAGTATGTTCCCACGAGGCACCCTGATAAAATTCATATATATATATCATTTGAGGGTTAAAACGACGCCATATGCGTCGTTTGATTAAATGGGCCAAAAAGTAAGCCCAATCCAACAGCTTGGTAAAAAACAATTTTACAACGCTTACCCTTAACTATGCGATAAGTTACGAAAACTACCTGCAACTTTTAGCTATTTACGATTTTTTATATAATAAACTTTATATATCGAATATGTAATAAATATCTATCGATTCATTCATAAAAGAATATACCACTTAAAAGATATCCGAATTACGAACAAAACGAGCTCAATATTTTAATGCTTTTTACGTATGTACGATCTTATAGAAGATGTTGAAGTTTAATATATATTTAAAAAAAACTTTCAAAACACACCCCTAAACTATCTAATAACTTTAAAATAAATCACAGAGGTTAAAAACGTACAACTCCATGAAAGTTTATATTATATAAATTACCTTATAGTTTTTGCCACTTACGACTATTTTATATATAACAAACTTTCTTTGTCAAATATCTGGCGACTTCTTTGATAAAAAATATATCGAGGGGAACATGTATTTAGATTAAGAACAAAAGGAGCTCAACATTGACAGACTTTTGAGATACGTACGGTTTTATAAAAAATGTCCAAGTTGCATATATATTTTTAAGTGAAATTTTTTTAAGAGACGCCCTTAACTTACCTATTAACTTTAAAACATCATATTTGAAATCCAAATAACTCCGCTATAAAGCGCGAGGACATATCATCTTTTCTATCACATCAGTTATAAATACAATCTTAAATAAAAAAACCTTCGCATATTACATCAGTTATAAATACCTCTTAACAAATAAAATTACCATAAAAGACACTAAAATTAAAGTAAACTCGAAACAAAGATAAGCCCATCACAACGCGTGGGCACCTTTCCTGCTTTTTAATATGAACATCTCTTATTCTTTAGTCTCTAGATATATGTCATTTCATTTCCAATAGGCAAATGAGTTGTACCATGTTTTCATAACCATACTAGATTACTCGGTACAACCGATTTAACCGAACATGTTAGAAAAATATGAAATAAATCATATGCTAAATTGCTATTTTCGTTTGCCTTGCCGAAGATTTGGATTTCGTCTAGATGCTTGAATGTTTTCCTGATCTAGAGTTGCTGGTGTTTGTTCTAAAGCTGTGTTTGGGTGTTTGATTTCTGTATAGTGGTTTTTTTTCTTGTTCTGGACTAGTGATGTTCTTTGTTTGGGCCTCTCCTTGTGGCCCTTGTTTCTTTTTATAATATATCCTTTCAGCTTTTCTAAAGAAAAAAAAATCCAACAAAAACACGCCCGCTGCAACGCGCAGGCCGTTATTTCACTTGTTCTCATAAAAATCGGAACGAATTTTTGATAATCAAATTTGAGGATGAGGATAGCCACCCCGAACCCACGCATTGTCATTTCTACTCTAGCTTCCGTTTCAGTTTTAACTCCAGCTGTAGCTAATTTTACCAAAAATTAAAAAAAAAACATGTAAAAAAAGAGAGAAAAAAAAGAGAAATATGAAGAAAAGAAAATTGAAAATAAAGAGGGGGACTGCAACTTCTTCCTATTGATATATCTCTCCATAAATATGGCGGTCTACGTTTCCTCGTCTTCCACCATTTTCTTCTTCTTCTTCACTTTTCCAATCTTAAGCAACTTCCACATTAATTCTTCTTCCCCTTTATTCAAACTTTTGTAACGTAATTTTGACCCATTTTTCAAAACCACCCCCTTACTAAAACCACCCATCTCTCAGGTAATTTTAATTCTTTCATAAATATCTCTACTTTTGATCCCTTATTTTCACATGGATTTTGGTGGGTATTTTTTTAAATTAATCTTTGTACAATTTCATCTTGTGGGGATTTCTTAGTTTTGGTTTTGGTTTAGTATTTTGCATTTTTAGGGTTCATCTATATTTATGGGTCTTGTGGGTTTTAATGTTAAACTTTCTAATTTTAGTGAATTATTTTGTCTGTTATATGCAAATCTAAATCTTGTCTTTTTCTTCACTTTTTGCAAGATCTTGAAAGTGGGATTTCTTTACTTCTTTTAATTATTAATTTATACTATCATTTTCTTGTTTTTTTCAATTTCAGATTCTGAATCTGTTGCAGAGGTTATTGTAATGGTGAGTTAAACCTTAATTTATTTATGATTTAATAAAAGTGTTATAAATTTTTTATAATTTTTGATTAACTTGTATTTTGTTGTGATTTAGGGGGAGGCACCAGCTTGGTTTGGTGATGAGAGTTTTTCAAATGATTTTCATTTGAAATTGAAGGAATTTGAAACAGCAACTGTTGTTGGGAATAAGACGGTATGTTGTTGAACTTATACTTTTTTATTTGATATCTTTTTAATGATTCGTGTATGCGAGTATCTACGGATAGTTTACTAGTTCAAGTTTATAAAGTTTGAATGATATGTCTTTGTGTTAACCAGTATGTCATTGGCGGGATTGATGATTTAAAATCAAATAGCGTTCGTGTTTTTGATAAATCTACCGGTGAATGGTGAGTTTGATTTTGCGTCAATTGTTGGTTTTTTACAATTTAATTTATAAATTTTGTTTTTCGCGTGTAAAGGGTGAATCCAACTGTTCTTGGAACAAAGCCGAAGGTGCTAAAGGGCCATAAGACGATGCTTCTGAATAAAGATAGAATCTTGGTTGTCAAACATGATTCAAAATCTAATGATTGTGCTTGGTTTCTTGAGGTGCGTATATGAAATTATTAGGAAAGTTAAGTGATCATTTCATGATATTGGTTTAGTGTTAATTGGTTGTGCGTTGTTAGGTGGATACTCAGTTTGTCCGGGATCAGAAGAAGAAATTTGGAACTGAGGTAGTGGCTTGGAGTAAGGGAGTTATAGGTGATGCCGAGAGGCCGATAGTTATTAGTGGTCCATCTGGAGTAGGTAAGGGCACGCTAATTAATATGCTAATGAAAGAGTTCCCAGCAATGTTTGGGTTCTCTGTGAGCCATACGACTCGTGCACCTAGGGAAAAGGAGGAAAATGGTGTTCATTATCATTTCACCAACCGAGACGTTATGGAAGAAGAGATTAAATCTGGGAAGTTTCTTGAGTTTGCTGCTGTTCATGGAAATCTTTATGGGACTAGCATAGAAGCCGTTGAGGTTGTTGCTGACGCCGGAAAGGTATACATCTTGAGTATTTTTACTTGTATGTCTTTTTTGTATGCATATACAAATATTATGAATCACTCATTTCTGAAGAGAAATCTGGTCAACGCATGCTAGTGCTAAATATGTAGAAAAATCCATACGCCAAGTTTGACTTTGAAAGTCAAACTGACTCTTTTTTGTGCAGCATGAGTTAGTAGATGCATTCACAATGGTCAATATTCATAAAATTTATCTGTTCTATGTGTTGTATAGGATTAGCCTTATATTTATCTGTTCTAAGTATGTGAATTGTAAAACGTAAAAAGATGTGATTCAAGTCCATCCTTGAATTTTTCTCATTTAATTAGTACATAGCCTAATCTCAAATTGTGGATCAGCCACCCCAAATTAAGGAGCCCCCATCTCACTTACAATGATAATCCTAGTTCCAGAATCACGTTTGCGTTGATATATACTTGGACTAGTGATGTTGTTTGTATGATTGTGCATACACGTACTAAAACGGAATGTCATAATATTTTACTTAAGATAGTGAGTCTGATTTTGTGTAGAGATGCATCCTTGACATTGATGTTCAAGGGGCCAGGTCCGTGAGGGCTAGTTCACTTGAAGCTATTTTCATCTTTATTTGCCCACCCTCGTTTGAGGAGCTTGAGAAGCGCCTTCGTGCAAGGTTTGAGATTACATCTTGAAGCCAATATCAAACCAAATCATGTCTTAAAGAAGTTATACTTTCAAGTTGGCTAAAAAATTCTTTGTTGTTGTGACACAGAGGGACAGAGACTGAAGAACAGGTTCAAAAACGACTTAGGAATGCCAAAGCGGAGCTTGAACAAGGAAACTCTCCTGGCCTTTTTGATCATATTTTGGTGAATGATAACCTTGAGGTTTGCTATGAACGGCTTAAGGTGATATTACTTTTTGGCACTTTGTTTTGGCTTTGGTATTGATTAAATATGGATTTGACAATTGATTTTGTTATAGAAAATCTTGTGTCTTGATGGGAGTGCGGATGCTACCACAACAACACGTAAGTTTTTTTCCTTTTCGATATTTAATTATGTAATGCAATCTATTTGCCACCAATACATAAGGTTTTGTCCTTAATTTTTTAAATACAGTGACCGAGGTATTTGCTTTGCCATTGGACTTCTCATTGTCCAAAATTGATGAAAAGATCCTCATTAAGAGTGACAGTACTGATCAGAAGTAAGTTTATTCAAATGTCAACTTGGGCACTTTCTACTGATTATAATAAATTCTGATATTTATTATGAATGTTTTGGTCCTTTTTACGTAGGATTGTGCTTGATTTATCTTCCATAAAAGGTGGCGCACCTGGACGGACCAGAGGGCTTCATATGTATGCCTCTGATCCGCATACAGATGATGACGACAATGGCAAATCCTAGAGGCGAATATTTATACCTTCCTTTGGAACTAACTTAGTCATGAACTCAATTTCGTTTTATTATTTCAATGAAGACCCTTAAGAAGTAACTCCAAGAGAGGCGAATGTTGGTAGTTTTTTGGCACAATTGCAGGCACCTTCTTTTTTATTTATTTTTTTCATTTTGATGATGTAAAAGTAGAAAAAATGAAGTAGCTTTTTAAGTTACTGGTTTATTTGAGCAGAAACTGGATCTCCCTTTCATTTCATCTGTCTCAAACTGATTGATTCTTTAATCATTGGAAACAGAAAGGATTTACTATAATGAATTAAGGATTTGTTATTGGCCAGTTTATGTGGGTGTGCATGTCTTGTTTTGATACTATGTGTCTTCTTCTAGTAGGTTAAGTCTTATGGTGGTTGACTGGTCACAATCGAAGGGGCCACTTGAAAAAGCAAAATGGCCCAGACACACACCTCCATTGTCTCTCTGAAATTTAACGTAAAGGAAAAGACTAGAAGACCAATATGAACTACATGTTGTTCAAGCCACCAATGATTGGCTTAGGCTGGTCTGTAATCAAGCCAAACCGAGCTCGAGCTTGACAGGGCTTGCGCTTGGCTCGAAATTCAAAAGTTAAGCTCGAGCTCGGCTCGATAGCTTGACAAGCCTTAATCATCAAAGCTTGAGCTCGGCTCGAATAATATTCGAATAAGGCTCGAGCTCAGCTCGAAAAGCTTGAGTTTATTCATAAATGTTGTATTCGATAGCCAAACTTATCAATAAGGTCAAGAAATACGTGACAGACTCAAGAGTAAAGAATTTATATAAAACATTTGAGCATTATGGCTTAAATATCCTTCTACGATAAATATTTAACTAGTATATTAATATTCACATTAACATTTACGTTGTTTATATATGCATAACAAAAATATTTATGTACATGAAAGCGAGAAAAGCTCGATAAAAGCTTGAGCTCGAGCTATTGAAAGCTCGAGCTCGGCTCGCTATGTGTTTCGAGCTTGTTTATTAGGCCTGGGCTCCGGCTCAAGCTCGATAAAATCTCGGCTCGATCGAGTCAAGCTCAAGCTCGAGCTGGAGTTGTTTGATAAAAGTTTGGCTTGATTGCAGCCCTAGCTTAGGCTCGGCCAAGAAAATATCAAGCCTGTAGCGGTCTTGTGAGTCGATGTACAACAATATCCGATCCTGCTAGAGCGAAGCGAGGTTTGGGGAGCTGAGGTGTCGTTGGCTGGTCACAATTAGAGGGGCCACTTGGACAAAGCAAAATAGCCCAGACATACACTTTCATTGTCTCTGAATTTATATAAAAGAAAAGACTAGAAGAGTGATATGAATAACTTGTTAAAGCCACTAATGACTGGTTTAGGTCAGGTCAAGAAGATATCGAACCTGTAGCAATTAGTCTTGCGAGTCGATGTACAACAACAATACTCAATTCCGCCGGAGTGAAATATGAGGAGCTGAGATGTAGACAATAAATAGATTGCTTTCAGAAATACCTTCGGCAAGTGTTTGTGCATATATATAAGACTATATGTGTGGCTGGCCATGTGTATGGACAGTATAGACATAAAAGTATACTTTATTTGTGGTCGGCCATGCAGGGGCGGATCTAGCTTAGAGCACGGGTATGCACGTGCATACCCTGTGTAAAATCTTGGTAGTGTAAATTTTTTGTTTTTTTTCAGAAGTAACACTAATATACACTGAAAATTTGTGAGTGCACACCCTCTAAAATGGATGAAAAATTTGAGTGCATACCCAATCTAACTTACCTTTTCTGGGGGAAAAAAGAATGCAAAAAATTGCATTCCTGATAATTTTAAGCAAAGGCAGTGTCAGGTTTTGAAGAAGAAGATGGAGACAATGAGGCGTGCACTAGGTGTAGGTTAAATGCTTTGTATTTTTAACTGGCCCAAGTGTAATGTAAAGTTTTGTTACTTAGCCTACTCCTTTTCTACCAAAGCCCAACCTACTAACAAAGATATAATTTACGAATACTAGTACAATTTTCTTTTCTTTTCTTTTATTGGGTTACCTTTTACATTGAGCTCCTTTGCTGAAAAAAAAACTTATGTTTTAATTTATGGTCAAGAATTAGGATAATTTACAAAAAAAACTTTGCTACATTGAGCATTCAGCTATATAATGGGTTTCTTTTGTCATTTGTGTTGTAAATTAGCATGTTAAACTTTTTGTCTGCTATATGATGGGTTGTTGCATAATAACCACGTATTAAATTTCAACCACCTTATTGATATGTATGTGTTATACTTACTAACTGTAGAATTTATTGCTTGTAAATTTGTAATATTAGTATATATTAGTATAAGTTGTATATATGAAACTTTAGTTGTTCCTGGTTTCACAAATCTATTTGTAAAACTTCTAACTTAGTGTTAGAACAAATTAGATGAGCCGGCCCAATTGTATAGACGGGCCTTACCCATTAGGTTATGATAGGTTGCTTAGTCTGTAAGCTATAGTATTAGTATAAATACATATACAATTCAATGTACAAAGCACAACTACAATTACAATAATATATACCCTTTGAGGTTTTATATGGTATTAGAGCCAAAACCCTAAACAACCCTCTTTTTTTTGGTACAATTCCGGTCACTTTTTCAGCCGCCACAACAAACCCACTCTTCTCATCACCTCGTCGTTGCCGCCGCCGGCTGCAGTCGTAAGAAACAAAAAAAAAACCCGAAAAGTACTATTTACCGATTTACTGTTCACCGGTCACTATTCACCAGAACTTACTGTTCATCAGTAAAAAAGAGAAATATTACTATGGCTATGATTTGAGCTTTCACCACGGTCGATAAAACGGCTCACAACTCTCGTAAATTCGCTTTTACCCTTTCACCTACAAATTATGGTTATTGGAAAACTA
>BQNB010058893.1:0-37567 GCA_026074375.1 Tanacetum coccineum
TAGGTCTTGACTTTTTACCTTGGTCAAGGGTGAAGAGTTTGGATTTGCCTAGTATTTTATATATGCTATACGATTAGAACCAGCCTCGTTCTTTAATTTACAATCCTCCAAAGCTTCGTACCACTCATAATCCTGATAATGGAGTTGGTTTCCAATTATGTAAGTTCTGGGTAAATTTCCTCCATTACAGTATCCATCATCCTTCCAACTACATGTTGGCCATTCCAAACATACAGTCTTATAATATAAAGGCTTGCAAGTATGTTTAACTGGTGTGGGTTTGGTCTAAACTCTAGTGTCAGTCAATGGCTTCTCATCGGCCCACGGTACGTCCTTGTTTCATTCATAGATCCAATCATCCTTGTAATCTTCATAGGTTTTGAATCCTATAATATCCTTCGTAAGTAAATCTGTATCCACTTCGAGGAGGTACTTAAATTCCTTAAATGCTGAATAAAAAGGTGTCTCGAAATCAAATATATTAGTGTCGATCCTAAAGACTTCAGCAATATCATCTCCATCATCAGAAGATTCCTTATTAGTGAGCTCTACTTCATCATCTCCTCTGATCCAGTAAATCCATAATGATTTCATTGTATAATGATCCATTGTCTTATAGTTGAAATTTTTTTATCCCAACCATTCAATAAATGCAACATCAGACGGATCATATCCCATATCATCATCAGCTTCTTGTTCCGAATCATTATCCATTTTTGAGTCACATGGGATGTTAGCAACTTCAACTTCATATGTGAATAAATCATCATCCATTCTGCTTAATCGACTGACTTCATTGTTGAAAACTTCAAGTGATGTATCGCAAGTGAGTGGAACATCTTCGACCTTACCATCCTTAATTTTCTTGAACTCCATTTGATAACCTTTGTCATTCTTACTGAAAAATATCCAAAAAATTATCAGTAGAACCAGCGGAGAAAGGTATATATATAAAAAAAATTGGGCCTTAAGTTCGAGTATGGAAAAGAATTTTATCAGATGACCGATACGCCGTATCCAATGGAAGTGGATACGCCGTATTAATCAGTTGGGATGAATACGCTGTATTGGACAGAGAACTGGATACGCCGTATCCGATGGAAGTGGATACGCCGTATTCAACTGTCGACCAGAACAGTGTATTTAAGAAAAACTATTAAATACGCAAACAATTAAACACACGAATATATACAAGCAAACAATTAAATACAGATATACAAATATTACAGAATATACAAGAATATACACTAATCTAAATTACACTAATCCTAAGGGTTAGATCTAATCTAATGTTAAAAACCAAAATATCAAATAAAAATCAAGATTAATTTTCACTCCCCGGCAGCGGCGCCAAAAACTTGATGTGTTGTCATTGTATGGTATATTTAAGATGATTCAAGTTTTAAATTTATATTTTGCCGACTAAACCAAAAACAACACTTTAACGGGCAGTGTACCTGATCGGTAGTAGTTTCATGGTAAGTAGGGTGTCGAACACTTGAAGCGAGGTTAAATCTATCAATTTAATTAATATCTTGGTTATCTAATCTATGTTAATTCTATTATATTCTAAACCTATGTTAAACCTATGTCAGTCTAAATCCTAATTCTAACGGAAAAAGGGGGTTTTCAGCCTGAGAGACTGGCACGGTTTGGTTGGTGTCTATAATCAATTCAAGGCACTTTAACCCACGCAAGCTAATTAACAAAAGATGAAAGAGCGGTCGAACCTTATATAAGAAAATTGTATTAACCATTATTAATCTGATTAGAACGTTGGTTTGTTTATTTAGTGCAATGATTTCTTCTCTCGAGGTGGCATATCATTCTTAAGACTTAGGCATTACATCATCCTAAGACCTAGACATAATAATTCTGTCATAATTAAAGCATCCGCATAAAGCATCCTTATTTGCTGATTATAATCTATCTTAGGGATTAAAGCAATGGTGATCTTGTTAAACCCTAGCTCATAGAGACTTTACCCACTTACCGCTTAATGGCAATTTATACACTAGTAGTCCACTTGTCCAACTATCCAATGGAATCAGAACGTTACTTGTTGAATTATCTAGGTCACCTGCTAGTCAACACGATCAATAAACCATTGGCAATATCCAATTAACTAGTTAAGCCCGAAGCGTATCCTAGACATAGACTTAGAAGGACAATATTTGTGTAACTATGATTCTAGATGTATAGATTACTATATGGAGAGCTATCCTGGACTCTAGATCTGCTTGGTCCGCTTCACTAGATCCAGTTGAATGATAGGTCGCATACAAAAGTGCGTAAACAAGTATAAATTGATAAACATAAACAAGCACTCAACGATAAATCAAGAAATCGAGATAAACAAATACCAAACATTAATCTCAAATAATGGCTAATACCCAAGGATGCCTTCAAACGTCATAATAAATACAAGAGTAATTATTTAGCCAAGGTAAACTAACCGAGTTAACGAATGATACCAAAAACTGAACGATTACTAAAGTATATGGAATTACACGATGTCTCCTATGGAATTGAATACGTTGCTCGACCTCTTCTGCTCTTTTTCTCCTCTGAAAATCGACTTTTGTGGTTTAGGTATCGAGAATATGATTTAGCACACTTAAAACTCGTTTTTGAGTTTTCTATTTATAAGGTCTGGAAGTCGGTTGGATACGGCGTATCCAAGAGTTAGATACGCGTATTGGAGGAATTTTACTAGAGTAAGGGATTACGCCTTGATATCTTCTAGAATATTATATTGATTCCATATCTTGAATACGACGTATTGAGTCCTCTGGATACGGCGTATTGATCTTTAATCTTTTGTTGTCTTTGGTGAGTGCAGGCACGGATACGTCGTATCTTCCTTGATGAATACGACGTATATATCTTTAGAACAGTAATCTTCAAAATATCTTCATTTAAGCTCCAGAATGCGCGTCTTTTGCTAAGTTTCACCAATTACTCCATAGTTATTGCAATTCTCAAATATAAACGATTAAGTAAAAATTCTTTTCAATAACTATATAAAATGGGTTAATATCGTGGGATAAATGATTCTATAAAATAGACGATATTTGATGTCATCAAAAAAATAGACGTTATTTGATGTCATCAAATATCCCCCCACTTGAATCCTACTTGTCCTCAAGTAGCCTTTAGAAGTTTATAAAAATGTATCCCTAAGGATATTTTCCATTAAAGCATTTATTTGATCTATTACAAGTACACAACCAAACACCTCACGAAATAGGAAGATGAAAATGCTCAAATCACTCAACTAATCTATGTGGTAACATGTAACTAATTCGCTCAATTGCATGGTCTTGATGAGTATTATATCATAAGCTTGGCAAGGATACACATCTCAATTGATAAAGCTAAGGAGTAACAAGTTTATAAAGGTATATATGGGTTTGTATGATAAGGCTTAGGGTTGATTACTCTAACAAATCTTTATCGATAACAATATTCCAGGAGGGCGACAAAGACCACACATACACACCAATGCCAGGATAGACATGTGTGTTCGATTACATCCCCATTCAAATTTAAACCAACGTTAGATGAAGAATAATATAGATAGGAACTTGCCTAACTTTCCCAAAATTCATAAACCATCGAGTACAAAAGACATGCTCCATGGTCGTAATTATGGAATAGACAAGCATTATCGTATGGATCCTCTTTCTCGTAAAGCACCAGCGGCAATCATTAGGTGAGAGGGAAGTAAATTGTTAGTTAAAATAAAATTCAAGAAACAAATAGATTAAGGCTTAAGATACAAGTTGCTAGACACTTTTTCCCGACCGTTACCATGATAAAGACACAACTATTTACAACGTCTTGATCATCGATCAAAAAAAACAACCTAAGTTGGCGTTCATGTAATGGTCAACTTCCCAATCTTTTGAATACAAGGCAAGTGGCGATATCTTATGCTTGGTATAATACTCTACATCTTTGGATTTTTTAGACGTATCCAAAGAAAAATCGATCCTTCGTGTATTCCTTCGGTAGTGCGAATCGAATATCTTCAAACTTTCTTTCTCTTTTTGTATTTTCTCTTCATTTTTTGATTGTTTTAACAAATTATTCAAATCTTGGTGTAGATTTTCAACCATCTCACGATCATAATAATTCCGGATAAATTATTCGATGTATCATACGTCCTTCGGAATCACCAATAATTTGAGACGGTAGAAAAAATCACATAGCTATATGACTACTAATTATACATTCCCATTTACAATGTGAAAATTTACAACTGCACCACAGAAAGAAAATGACACAAGACCCCAACGAGAAATACAAACTTTACAACTTTAAGGCAAACTAGCACTGTAAATTAAACTTAATCAAAGGGTAGGGTTTAAGGTGTAAGGTGTAACGAACCAAATAGTTGCTGTAAAATTCCCTAAAGGATTGGCTCTACGGTTGTTCTAGTGGATCATCACTCTAAAGATAGAAGTAAAGGGTTTAAACGGGGGGTTAACTAACCGGTGTAGTTAGTTAATAAGCAACATGTAAAGGCGATTTAGGTGTAATCTAAAATTTACCAATTTAAATAAGTTACTCTATCTAAATCCATAGTACTTATCATTGCGGTCTCGAGTGATATACCAAGCCAATTTCGTAAAGTCAGACAACATCCCCGGCACACTCAAAATATTGAGAAATATTGGTAAACATTAGAAACGAAAGTTAAATTTCCCCCCCTCACAAATCTAACAAGGTTAGTTACGGGTTATGTAGCAAGTAATTTACACAAAAGTATGCATGAAGAATTTTTTAAATTGAGCATACTTAAGGGCATTTTAGTGTGAAATTTAGACAAGTAAACATTCTAAATTCACCCCCCCCCCTTTAAAATTATACAACGCCTTTGTTGTATATTAAATCATTAAAATACGGGAATTAACAAAATAAGATAGAATGAGAAACCTCTCCTGATACTTGCTCGTAGATTCTCCAAGATTGCGTTTATGAGCAAGATTGTGTGCTGAAAAAGCGTCTGAATCCTAGCACGAACAGCACACACATAGAATTCCAGAAAATATGCATTCCACCAACTTTGTCGATATTTCTTTCTCGAGGTCCTGTATAAAATATAGGAAGAACAAGTGCATTCCTATCTTGGTACCTAATTACGGGTCAGACTGGTGGATATGGCGTATTAATTTAGTGAATACGCCGTATTCAAAATCTAACAATAATGTTTTTAAAGTGCAATAAAATAAAGACCCTGATAACTCCAGACAATCAAAAACGTCTGTATGATATGAGCGGATATGCATATGATGTCCTGGGAAGACAAACCGAAAAAATAAATAAGATTTTGGGTTGTCACCCGGGAAGCAACTTTGTATACTGCTAAGTCTTTAAGATAGACTTATTCTTCAATTACTAGTTTTAGGTGTTTATCAAGCTTGTTTTAGCTTGAGGTTAATGTGGTATTTCAACCACATTCCATTTGTACTTAACAGTTTCGGTTTTAATATATTTACTAGGGTAACCCTTTACCTAAAAAAATATATTATTCATTTGGTCCAAGCGAGTACTGAATAACTTCAAACTTTTCTGCTTTGCGCCTTCTTTTGTTAGGTTGCTCATCCATAGAATTGGATGTATTGCTATATTTGCGCTTTGTCTGACTTTGTTTTTTAATATCTCGTATTTCATAGGCCTTGAAGAATGAATCATTAGTAGTGTTGGACGGGTTCTCATATTTAGATTCCTTCAATCTATTATTGCTCGAAATACTTTTATCCACATATCTCTTATTCTAATTTCCATTCATCCATGAGTGAAATATTACCTTTTGAGTCCTTCCATCTACTTTCTTATGGTTTTTAAATAATGTGTTTATGTTTGATAAGAATTCAAGTGGATCAATCCCCTAGTTCTCTTCTTCATCCAGCATTTCATCTTCTCCATCGTATGATTCGGGATAGAATCAACAGAATAATTTCTCAACATGTTCCTCCCAAGTGGTGATTTTTCCATCTCCCTCACTAATCCACCATTCTTTAGCATCATCGGCCAACGAGAGAGGAAAGACTTTCATTCGTAGTTGATGGGAATCCACACCAGGAACGTAAATCAAATCAACCATTTTAAGTACCTTAGCAATGTGATCCACCACGTCTTCATTGTACGTTACGTGATATATGTTCTTTCTTAATTCCACCAAAAATTCCTTGCTGAGTTTAATGTTTATGTCGTTACTGGTGATAGAAATATTTGATTCAGTTGGAGCTTTTTCCATGTTATCAGAGAGAATTGCTTTAGCCATGACTTCTTGTAGTTCCTTCTTCAATCAACTAGCTCTAATAAGTTTTTCCTGTAACAAGGGTAAAAATATCAGCAGGATTTGCTCTGAAGAAAGATATAAATTTTTTTGCACGAAAATCAAATAGGAAAACCAAGATTTCAGTTTCTGTTTTAGATGATCGATACGTCGTATCCAATGGAAGTGGATATGCCGTATTAATCAGTTGAATGAATACGCTGTATTGGACAGAAAGTTGGATACGCCGTATCCGATGGAAGTGGATACGTTGTATTCAGCTATCGACCAGAACAATGTATTAAGAAAAACAATTAAATACGCAAACAATTAAACAAAAAAATAAACAAGCAAACTAAACTAACAAATATACAAAAATATACAGAATATACAAGAATATACACTAATCTAAATTACACTAATCCTAAGGGTTAGATCTAATCTAATGTTAAAAACCAAAATATCAAATAAAAATCAAGATTAATTTTCACTCTCCGGCAATGGCGCCAAAAACTTGATGTGTCGTTATGTGGTGTATATTTTATTGATTCAAGTTTTAAATTTATATTTTGCCAACTAAACCAAAAACAACACTTTAACGGGCAGTGTACCCGATCGATAGTAGTTTCGTGGTAAGTAGGGTGTCGAACACTTGAAGCGAGGTTTTAATCTATCAATTTAATTAATATCTTGGTTATCTAATCTATGTTAATTCTATCCTATTCTAAACCTATGTTAGTCTTAATCCTAATTCTAACGGGAAAAGGGAGGTTTTCAGCCTGAGACTAACACGGTTTGGTTGGATAGACTGCAAATCAATTCAAGACACTTTAACCTACGCAAGCTAATTAATAAAAGATAAAAGAGCGGTCGAACCTTATATAAGAAAACTGTATTAACCATTATTAATCTGATTAGAACGTTGGTTTGTTTATTTAGTGAAATGACTTCTCCTCTAGGTGGCATATCATCTTAGACTTATTGCAGTTACAGCTTTCTAACATAGACACATTAATTCTTGTCCACAATTAAGCATCCGCATAAAGCATCCTATTTGCTGATTATAATCTATCTTAGGGATTAAAGTAATGGTGATCTTGTTAAACCCTAGCTCATAGAGACTTTACACACTTCCTGCTTAATGGCAATTTATACACTAGTAGTCCACTTATCCAACTATCGAATGGAATTAGAACGTTACTTGTTGAGTTATTTAGGTCACCTGTTAGTTAACACGATCAATAAACCATTGGCAATATCCAATTAACTAGTTAAGCCCGAAGCGTATCCTAGACACAGACTTAGAAGGACAATATTTGTGTAACTATTATCTGATGGATAAAATAACTATATGAGAGCTATCCAGACTCTAGACCGCTTGGTCCACTTCACTAGATCCAGTTGAATGATAGGTCACATACAAAAGTGTGTAAACAAGTATAAATTGATAAACATAAACAAGCACTCAACGATAAATCAATAAAAATCACGATAAACACATCCCAAACATGCAAGTCTTCAAATAAAGGCTAATACACGAAGGATTAAGCCTTCAAACGTCATAATAATACAAGAGAGCAATTACTTACCAAGGTTAAACTAACCGAATTAACCAATGATACCAAACAACTAAACGATACTAAAGTATATGGAAATTACACTTGTCTCCTTATGGAATTGATAGCGATGCTACTACCTCTTCTGCACCTTTTCTCCTCGTGAAAATCGACTTTGTGGTTTTAGGTAACGAGAATATGAGTTAGCACACTTAAAATCTTGTTTTTGAGTTCTATTTATAAGGTCTGTGAATCGGGTGTTTAAATACGGGTATCTAAGTATTGGATACTGCGTTATTAGGGGTTTCTAGAGTAGGGACCGCGCTTGATATCTCTCAAGAATATATATTGATCCATAACTTGAAATACGGCGTATTGAGTCCCTTGGATACGCGTATTTGGAGCAATATTCTTTTGTGGTCCCTTTGGTGAGTGGCAGCACGTATACGTTGTATCGTGTCCTTGATGGATACACATATTGGTCTTCAGAATAGAAATCTTTAAAATAGCTTCCATTATGCGTCAGAATGCGCGCCTTTTGCTAACTTTCACCAATTACTCCATAATTACTACAATTCTCAAATATAAATGATTAAGTAACAATTCTTTGCAATAACTATACAAAATGGGTTGATAACATGGGATAAATGATGCTATAAAATAGACGTTATTTGATGTCATCACCAACCTATTCCTCGAGTGAACGATAACAACCCCCCCCTGAGTCTTGCCTATACTATTAATACAACGATTAGGTGCTCTGCCTAGAGAGTTGCAAAACTTCGTGTGAAGTCCTACGACAACCGCACATCAAGTTTTTGGTGCCGCCGCCTGGGGAATAGTTAGGTTTTGATCATAGTTTAGCTTAGTTCTACTTGCTTGAATCCTTTCAAGTAAGATTTAATTTCTGCATTGTTAGCTTTCTTGTAGTCTATCTTTTCTTTGTGTGTTTGTTCGTAACTTCTATTGACTATTCCACTCTTCACTATGGAGAATGCGAATCCATCTTGTTCTACCTCTAATAAGGAGTTTCTTAACCCTAAGAAAAAGGAAGAAATTGAGTCCTGGCTTGGGGATAGTAGGATCATTGACTCGTTAGACGAGTCAAACGAAATCAAATACTTTGATACCTTCCCCACCAAGGAGGAATTAGAATATCACGAGTGGATTTTGAAATACCCCAAACCATCTTGGGTAAAGGCAAAGATAAGAACCGGAAATTTAAACAACGTTAAGATTTCTTGCAAAATGGGTCACTTCCTTAAAAGACAAGCCTACATTGTTTTAGAATCACCAATCAATGTTATGTCTAAGCAACATATGATATGGGTCCATGAGAAAGACCTAGAGTCCGAGACAGAAACCATCCAACCTAGTAAGAAACGCCAATTTATGATAGGGAGATCAAGGGTTTAAAAGTTTTCATAGGAAATTTCACATACGAATGTAATTTCATGATTTTAGAGGACACCACTAGCATTATCGACCACCACCTTGGAGAAGTAGTGTTTGGAAAACCATTTGCATGGAATACTAGCCCTCGGTTAATGATCAGTAAAGGGAACGTTACTTTCGAAAAAGATTGACGAGAAAATCACAAACAAGATGCTCCATAAGTGTAGGAAAATATTGTAAACAGACATAATAATCTGTTGTATTAAAGTTAAGTCTTTAGTTTATAGTTAGTACGATAGCTGAATAGATAGTAACTGTTAGATATAGAATTTAAGTCTGTAGAAGCAAGTTAAGTCATGGCCATTATTAACTTAATCTGCCAGTATTAAAAGTAATACTGCATGGGTCAGGACAGTTTAATCTGTGTAAATAAGTTAAAATTTATCAAATTTAGCGTTGATTTCGGAAGAAGATAAGCATTATCTCCTTAACGCAGTTTAGGGTTCCATAAGCCTATAAAAGGAAATAGAATAGTATTGTAAACTATCAGTTGAATGAGATCACGAATCCAAATAGTAATAGTAATACACTTTTAGTATTGTTTCTTGTGTTACATCTTGGTAAATAGATTTTGATATCTGCGCAATATTTATATTCACAGTCATTGTCTCTCATAGTATCTTTGGATTTATCAAAGACCTATCAAGTCAGTTCAAGCTCATGTCAGATCCTGTTGTAAAAGGACCTTCACAAGTGGTATCAAGCCACCAAAGGACTTTACACAAGATAGAAACATAGACAAAACCTTATTCCACCAAATCAATATCATTCTGCAATATGATATTTTTTCTCTCATGATAGATGAGGACTTTCTCTTCATATGATCTTCTTTGGATGGATCTGTACCAGCAACCAACAAAGGAGATGCTCCTGCTAAACCACCACAAATAATCACCACAAATACACTTTCAAACATTAAACTACCCGTCCTCCAAAAAGATGATTATGATACGTGGGCAATGGAGATGGAACATTATCTTGAGTATATAGATAATTAGGTCTGGAAAGTGATTTCAGAATGGGAACACAAAGCAGCGAGTCACCAAAGGTAAGGATGATGTATACAGGGTTCTTCCTTCAACCACACAGGAAGAACAGTTTGCTGATGAGAAAGAAAGGAAAGCTAGAACACTACTGTTAATGGCTGTTCCAAAAGATCATCTCAGACATTTTCATGGCATGGATGATGCCAAAGAGATCTGGGGCAGCCCACAAGACACGATTTTGATGGTAATGCAAACTCGAAGAAAAAGCAAAACTTTTAGAAAAGAACATTTGAGGCATTTACTATCTCGTCTAAGGAAAGGCTTAAGAAATGGTATGATAGTCCCAAAAACTTCAATCAAATTGGATGCCTTGTGCTGGTGTGTCAGATGAAGACGCAAATCACAAGTTTTTGAGGTCCCTTCCTCCTGCGTGGGACAGTCTAGCCATGACAATGAGAACGAAGAAGAATAATGACACGCTGTCAATAGATGATTTATATATCATCTGAGTGTCTTTGAACAAGACAACCAAAAGACATCATCTGTTCTTCCCCTTACATCTATAATGTGGCTTTACTAATCACAAGCCAAAGCCTCTTCCAGCAAGGCATAGCCAAGCCACAACTCACGATTATAGTTCTTATAACCACTTCCCTTCCAAAGCACAAAACGCTACTCCTGGTCTTTGCGGATGAAGTGTATTCATTCTTTTCTAGCCACAAATGCTATGATGTGAGAATTGATACATGAAGACCTAGATCAAATTGATGATCTGGATTGAAAAATGATAATATTATTTGGCAATTGCGAGACTACCATAAATATTAAGAAGTCCTACAAGAAGACGGGCAAGAAGGCCAAGATGGATGCAAAAAATGGCATGTGCATTTGATAAGAGAAACAGTTGAATGTTTCAATGCCACAATACTAGGCATTTTTCTAGGGAGTGCCAGTTTAAAGGTTCAAAGGAAGGTAGCAGCAGGAAGCAGTAAAGGTCAGGAATACAAGCCTGCAAATTGAAAAGTAAAAGCCTTGATGACCATGATGAAGGTCAGATCATTTGGGTAGAGCATACGATAGATGAGGAGAACTCATCATGCTCTAATAGCTTTCACTGAGAATAAAGAGTATCCATGTCTCTAAATTGTGTTAAGATTCATATAAAGCACTTCAAGCGAAGTATGAAGAACGTCATCTGACTTTGGTGACCAAAGCCTGCCTAATCTGCCCACAAAGCTAGCTGTTAAGAAATTAGAATCTCAGATAGAGCCTCCCACAAAACAGCAATCTTCCCTAACTGAAAAATTTAAATTTTCAAGCAAATCAAATTTTTGAAAAGATAAAAAGCTAAAACAAGTAGAGAAGAATAGGATGAAAACTGTTTAGGACAACGATGCTTTACAAAAAATTGTTGTATTCTTGGTTTCGCATCTTCTAAAAATCTTTGTGAAGCGTAATTGATTGTGGGATGACTCAACTGTAAGATAGGTTTAGGAAATGTCATCCATCAAAAGCTGAGGTCCTAGGATATGAAAGAAATAATAGAGGTATTTTTTGCTTTTAGGGAAACAGATGGCAGAAATTAAGACAACCCACTATACAGCAGATGTAACAGGTAGAATATAAAGGTGTCCCCCCTCCTCTTAGTGTGATTATACCTAGGGAACAGGAGGGACATAGAGATTTTCTGTATGAGTAGGGGTGCTCAACCTCACTCTCCTAGTCCTACTGAGGGTTTGATGCTAGTTCCACTGTTTAACTCAACTTGTCAATCCATGATAGTGATGGGGAACTAGGACTGTATCTGACCATTCAGACAATATGACCCTATCCATGCCCATAATCCTATACCTTCTATTGAGCAGTGTTACCATTGCCACCCAAAAGACTCACCACAAGTCCTACACCCAACAGACAGTTGTCCCTAGTTGTGCACTCATGTAAAAACTCTTATGCCACTCAATAAGACACCAGTGACTCCCTCACCTATTCATTCGAGAATAACAGACAGAATGGAATCAACGAATGAAAGGGAATAGAGTGCAGGATATTTTCCTTTTTGAAGAAAAAACATGTTTTGTTGGAATTTAGTCACTTAATTAAGGACTGTGGAACTATTAATGAGAAGAAGATGCAGGAAGCTGCTCTAAGAGTCAAAGGGTGGTTCATGCTGATGTTAGGCAAGCTACACCGGCCTGGACTAACACTAACAGGGTGAATAAAGCAAATCAGTTCACTCCCAGACCTGTACAACTAAGTAACATTAGACCCAACCTTAGTACTGCTAGCAAAACTATTAAAACTGGTAGGGTAAATGTTTAATACTTGTCAAGGAAACGATTAGTACTGTTAGTCAGCTGGCCTCAAATTAAGACTGGTAGTTTCCTACGATTTAATACTGGCAAGCAAAATGTTAATTCTGGTAGTGTGCATGTTAATACTGCTAGAGTAAATAGACCAGTATCAAACCAGACTTCATACAAAACCAGCCCTAAACTTTCACAGGTGAATCTTAACAGTCCAAAGAAATGTTTTTCAAAACAAAGTTCACCTGTAAATAGACACTTTTCAAGAAATACAGCACACAAGTCAAATAAATAATGCGTTTCAGGCAAAATGGGCACTGCTGGTTAAGATCCTCCGTAGGTTGTTGTTTGGAGAAAAGTAATACCACTCTCAAAAAAACAATACAAATAGTGACCAACCCAGAATCACAATGTTATACGTTTCTAGAGGACCACAAGGCATACCCAGCCCTGAAGGCCTGGTCCCCAAAAGAAACTAATCTCTTTTGATTGAGTGCAGATCATCCACTGACGCATATGAGCATAAAAGTAATTTTGATATTGGGAATGTCTTGGCACATGACTGGTACAGGCCCCATCATTGAAGATTATCAAGAACTAACCAAAGTGGGATCTTTCTTTTGGAGGAAGTAAAGTAAGTATCAGTGGAAAAGGTACAATAAGATTAGGAAATGTAGTTTTTGATGAGTGGCTTTTTGTGAAAGAACTTGGACAATTTAATCCTATATTCTCCATATCTCAGATATGTGATAAAAAAGCTAAAAGAAATAAGCCCATGACCCAATCACAGCTGAGAACTTATATGATGAATTACTTGAAGAATCAGGGGACATGGAAGCTATCTCAGCTGAAGAATTTAAGTTTTGAAGAAGTAAAAGAAGAATTTGATAAGCTGGTGAAGCAGGTTGAATCTTTTGCACCAATAAACTTTGAAGCTACTAAAGATAGTCTGAAAAGATTTGGTGAAGAACTCCAAACAAAGACTTCAAAAAGATTAAAGAGTGATGAAGAAAAAGATGATGAGCCAACCAAAAAGACTGGAAAAAGGAGAAAACAGATGGCAAGGAAAGGATTACATACAGACCTTGATAAGGATGATTCCGAAGATTCAGATGAAGCTTGTGAACAAGATGATTCTGCTTCAGGTACTAAAATTCTTATTAATCCTGTTCCTGTAGCTATGAAATCACCTAGTATAGTTACTTATAAGATCATCAAGCAAGGAGAGAGAGGTGTGTACCAAATTGTTAGGGAAGATGGAACTGATATAGTGTACATAAATTTTGGAGCTATGTTGAAGGATATAACTAGGGATGATCTTACTGAATTATATAGGATTGTTATGAATAGATATGGTATGAGTAGACCAGAGGATGAGCTTGAGAAGGTGATTTGGGAATATTTAAAGAATATGTTTGAGGAACCCCTTAGTACAGATCCTATTTGGAGTTTATTAGGTCAACAAAGGATCATAAGTTGGAGATATTATGATACTTGCAGAGTACACTGTTTGAACTTAGAGTCAATGGATATATATATTCTAATTGAAAGACAATATCCTTTATCTGCTGAGGTATGCAAAGCAATGCTAGATAAGAAACTTCAAGGAGGAAAACCAGATGAGAATTGCTACAAAATGTTGAAAAAGATGGAAAAGCAAGCTGGCATTAGGAAATAGTATAGGTGGATGAGTTAGAAATCTAGGATGGAAATGAGAAGAATAACACTTGGTGGAGGTGCTATGCACTAACACAACAAATGGTTATCAGTCCACCATGTCTAACAAACATAAGGACTGGCTAGTCCAGGAGCAAACGGCTCTTGGTAAAGACTTCTCAAATCCGTTCTATGGTTGACAACTTGCAAATAAGTTGTATGGTTTTCAACTCACCATATCTGTTTAAGTGAAGAGTTGGCTAGCCCACAAGTTTATGGTTTGTGGTAAAGGCTGTGGAAAAACCATAACTAGTCCATAAGATTATGGCTTATGGTAAAGACAAATTGCAAATCCATATTAGATGGTTGACACTTTACCAAAAAGTGGATGGTATATCAACTCACCAAGTTTCATGTACAAAGAGTTGACATGGTTATCAATCCACCATGGAATTTACCTTTTCTAGGTGCCAAAGGATTGACTAGCCCTGAGCAAACGGCTACAGGTAAAGGCATATCAAATCCGTTTATGGCTGTAATGGTTTGCCAAAAACCATATGGTATTCAACTCACCAATGTTTAATGTACTGAGAGTTGAAATGGTTTTCAGTCAACCATGGACATGCACCTTTCTGGTGGCCAAAGGACTGACTACTCCAGAGTGAATGGCTAACTGGTAAAGAGACATCAAATCCATTTAAAAAAAATTCAATGATTCACCTCTCACAGGAGTTAACACACCTGGAAGTGATGAGAATAGACTGAAACTATATGATTTGATGTACATATTGTCATTGTTGCTGAGATGATGGATTGCTGAAGAAATTTGAAGAATAGTTGCTGCAAAGATTAAAAAGAGATGATTTGAAGTGTTGCAGATCAAGAATAACTTGAAGAATTCTATTTACAACATCCTCAGAAAGCTTAAAGTATTTAAAGTAAAAGATCAAGAATGTTTTGAAGGAACTTGAAGTTCACAAGTGAAGATCAAGTTAAGGAGGGTTGTTCCAAGGAACTACGACCCAACTATTGCAGTTTCAAGCTTTCAACAAGTATGGGTCTTTGGTTGATTTTTTGTTTTTTTTTTTTTTTAAATTATACCCAATGGTGCTAAGGTGATAGGAACTAAATGGGTATATCGGAACAAGAAGGATGAGAGGGGAGTAGTTGTCATAGGCAAGAAGAAGGGATTGAACTATGATGAGGTTTTTGCTCCTGTAGGCAGAGATAGAAGTTCAGGTTGGTTTTGGGCTCCTCTTTGCCTTATTTATGGGGTTCATAGTCTATCAAAGGATGTTATAAGTGCTTTTCTGTATGGCCACTATGATGAAGAGGTTTATGTCTCACATCCTCCTGGTTTTGTTGATTGATCATCCATTACTCAAAGGTTTATAAGTGGTCAAAGCCTTTGTATGGGTTGCACCAAGCCCTAGTAAGCTTTGGTATGCTACTTTGTCAAACATTCCTAGGTGAAAGCATAGATACAAGAGGGGCACATTGACAAGACTTTATTAATTAGAAGAACAAAAATGATATCATGTTGGTTCAAGGTGTATGTTGATGAACACATTTTTTGGGATTTCTACCACAAGTCTTGGTGTGATGGTTTAAAGTCTTGATGCAAAGAGATTTCAAATGAGTTCCATGGGTGAACTTACATTTTTTCTAGGGTCTACAAGTCAAGCAGAACAAGGTGAGGAATCGTCAATACTCTCAAGACAAGTATGTAGCTGAGAACTCAAGAAATTTGCTCTTGTGAATGCATAGCTGCCATCTACTCCCATGGAGAACCATGTTGCCTTTGTCAAGGATGTGGAAGCTTTTGATGTAGATGTACACTTGTACAGATCCTATGTTAGGTTCCCTAATGTACTTAACTGCTTTCTAGACCTGATTATTATGTTGCAGTATGTGTTTGTTCACGTTTTCAGGTAACTCCAAAGACTTCTCATCTCAATGTTGTCAAGAGGATCTTCAAGTATCTCAAGGGCAAACCAAACTTGGGCTTATGGTATCCTAGGGAATCACCCCTTGATTTGGAAGCATTCTCTGATAGTGACTATGGTGTCCAACCTTGACAGGAAATCCAAACAGGTGTTGTTAATTTCTTGGTCAAAGACTCTATTCTCATGGCAATGTATGAAAAGACTATTGTAAGCCACTTCAACACTGAAGCTGAATATGTAAGCTGCTGCAAATTTGCTGTGGACAAAGTGTTGTGGGTTCAAAATAATTGTGGGACTATGGTTTTCAACTTCATGAATACCAAAAAATCCACAATGATAATGAAAGGCACAATCTGCTTTGTGAAGAACCGTCTATCATTCTAGACCAAACACATTGAGATTCGTCACCACTCGATCAGAGATTGTTATGAGAAGAAGCTCTTTAAGTGTGGAGTGAAATTCACACAGACTTAATGTAGCTGACTTGTTGGACCCAAACCATTTGATGGACCACGGTTTAATTACTTTGGTGGTTTAGCATTGGTATGATAACCCCATCGCAACATGTAAGGGGAGGCTTAGATGTATAGTTTTTAATTCTGGTATCTAAGTAATATATTAACTGGCAGGTTAATACTGGTAGTGTGTCATATTAATACTGTTAGGTTAATACTGGTAGTTAAGTAGAGTTAATTCGGGTAGTTAGTTTTTCCTTAATTCTGTCTATACAGATTTTTTTTTGCAATATGTTTTTTTTTTTTTTTTAGTCACATTTTTGCAGGCATAGCTTGGATGCAAAGGAGGAGTGTGTTAATTATGGTTGAAAAAGAATTAATTCGGGTTTACTCTAAATTAATTCTGTTTGACCAAATTAAGTCTGGTAGTGTAAATTGTTAATACTGGTAGTTTATTGTTAATAATGGTTGCGGGAAAATTGACTTTTTCTGTTTTATCACTGTTTAAATGTTACTGTTAGAGATTTTTACGACGCAATAGTCGCACAACAGAGTAGCTATGTATAGATAAAGTTTGATTTCTCTTTCATACTTATCTTTTTATTGCTATCTTTTCTTTTGCAAAGTAAAAAATTTTTTCTTAATAAATTAGTCAAGAGGTTCTTGTTACGCAGCATCTACAATTTCACTCGCATCAAAACCCAAGTATCTCAATACGATCGTCACATGGCTCAATTAAAGTATTGTGACAAACACAATCAAGTGGGGTTTTTGCGCAAACCTGACGAAAGTACAGGGTTTGCTGAGATAGTGGACTTTCTTCGAGGTTCAAACCTCAGGTATGCTTTAACTGCTAATCCACCTATCTATGATTCTCTAGTAAAACAATTTTGGCAGAGTGCTATCACCACTTCTAACGCTGATGGGTCTCTAGAAATTAGTGCAACAATTGATACCATAAGATACACAATCTCTGAGGCGTCAATTAGGGATTCACTTCAATTAGATGACGCCACAGGAATAACAATGTTGCCAAATGCTGACCTTTTTGAGGGTATGGGGCAAATTGGGTATCCTACTGATGGAACCTTTACCTTTTGGAAAAGTTTCTTCACACCCCAATGGCGTTTTTTAGTCCACCAGATTTTACACTGTATAAGCTCTAAAAGTGGTGGATGAGATTTATTTGGGTAGCAAATATTGCTATCGGCTTTGTTATGTTTATCTTGGTAGAGTTTATAATTTTTAGCTTATTTTTGATGGTATGGTGCCCAATTTGAAGGTAAGACCAAAGTTTTTAATGTATCCCCGTTTTTGCAAAATGATTTGAATATTCAAACAGAAAACAAAACCCTTTATCTAGCTGTGAGCCTGACCAAAAAGATCTTTGGGAATATGAAAAGGGGTTTTAGGGGGGCACCAAGACCTTTATTGCCTTCTATGTTACTTGTTGCTACTAACCCTAATGCAGGACATGACTTGTGCTGTGGCTCCATCCCAACCTTCTCCTCATCACCACCTATACCAACCACCAATACCACCACCTTCCCAACACCAACACCACACCTATCCCAACACAACACCCACCTATTCCCAACACCAACAACCACCACCTATCCAAACACCAATACCACACCTATTCCTTAGACTACATCACTACCCACCCACCTGAGACTGAACCTACAACAGATGAGCACATCTATGAGGAGCAATCTCTGTCCACATCACTTTCACCCTCACATAGAACAAGGCTCCAAGACACATGGCCTATGGATGATTTTGCTTCAAGCCAGTTCCTAAGTTGATTTTCAAGAATTGATAGCCAGATATGGATCTCAAACAAACCAAGCTAAACCATGGGAAATGCAATAGTGAAGTAGTTCAAGAAGGTGAGAAGTTGGACGGGTTTAGAAAAGGAGGAATTTGGTTATGAAAGATTCAAGAGAAAGAAGAAAACCTGAAGGCTCAAGGAGAAAAGAGAAGATGATCCTTAAGATCTTAAGTTCAATGACTGGTTATCTCCTAAACAAAGGTAACCACTTAGGGGAGGAACAAGTGGAGAAATAATCCAAACACTCTTGGAAGCAGCCAAACTCCTCTCAAAGGTTGCCTCTTTAAAACAAGGTCATCTGACAAGGGAAAGGAGATACAGAGAAGAAAAGAGGGACTAAAGGTAAGAATGTAGTCTCAGCTTGGACTTTCAAGAAGAGGTTGATCGATGTTGTGAAAGGTCATTATGCTATTGAGGTTAATAATGCTGGGAGGAAGTTAATACTGTTAGTGAAATTAATATGGAAGTATTAACTTAATACTGTATTGAGCATGCTAGTATTTTGGTGAAGATAAGGGTAAAGAGAAGGGGAAAAAAAGAAAAAAAAAAAAAAAAAGAAAAACTCCTTGCTCAGTGAAGAAACTCCAAAGAAGTCAAAGGAACAAATTTTACAAGAAGAAGCTAGCCTTGCAGAAGCAATAAGATTGGATTCCTTACAAAAAGAAGAGGAGGCTAAGCAAATACATTTGGATTCTCTCCTAGCACAAAGAATTGCAGAAGAAGAAAAGTTGATGAGCAACAGAAGCCAAAGGAAAGCTCCATGTACAATTTGAGGTCAGCATTATACAAATGAAGATTAGGATTTGATTAGAGCAAAAGCTTGAAGCTAATGCAGAGTTGTCAAAGAGGCTATGCTTGGGGAAGTGAATTCTAGGAGAAAGATTTTGCAGAAAGAGAATGGGATCTTGTGGATCAAAGAAAGAAGTTTTTTGCTAGAAAGGGAGCCAAAGCTAAAAGGGAACATGCCATGACCCAATCATAGCTTGAAAGACTTATATGATTAACTACTTGAAGAATCAAAGGGACATGGAAGTTAAATCAGCTAAGGGAAATTGAGTTTTGAAGAAGTCAGGAAAGGTTTTGACAAGCTTGTGAAGCCAGGTTGAGTCCTTTGCTCCAATAAGTTTTGAATGCTACTAAAGACGTTGGAAAAAGATTTGGGGATGAAGAGCTTCAGGTCTAAGATCCAAAAAGACTAAAAGAAGATAAAGATGATGAAGCAAAGGATGATGAACCAACAAAGAAGTCTGGAAAGAGAAGAAAACAGATGGCTAGGAAAGGAATGCATACAAGTGTGGATAAGAATGACTCTGAAGATTCAGATAAGGTTGGTGAGCAAGAAGAAACTGTCACAGGTACTGAAACTCCTATTAATCCTGTTCCTGTAGCAATGAAAACACCTAGTGTAGCTACCTATAAGATTATTAAGCAAGGAGAAAAAGGAGTATATCAAATTGTTAGGGAAGATGGAACAGATATAGTATATATAAATTTTGGTGCCATGATGAAATCTATATCTAGGGATGACCTTACTGAGGCTATATTAGGAATTGTGAATGATAGATATGGAATGGATGGGCCAGAGGATAAGTTAGAAAAGGGATTTTGGAAATGTTTAAGAATTATGTTTGAAGAACCTCTTAGCACAGATTCTATATGGAGTGAGATAGGACAGCAAAAGATTATAAGTTGGAGATACTATGATACTTGTAGGGTACATTGTTTGAACTTAGAATCTATGGATGTTTACATGTTGTCTGATAGAAAGTATCCTTTATCTGCTGAGGTATGTCAAACTATGTTGAAAATGAAGCTTTTGGATGAAGATGAATGGGATTGTTTGATGTTGACTATGATGAAAAACAAGCCGGGAATTAGTAAGTAGTGTAGTTTGGTAGGTTTGAAACATTAGGATAGAAGATGAGAAGGATAACACTTGGTGAAGGTGCTATGCACTAACACAACAAATGTTATCAGTTTCACCTTGTTAACCAAACATATGGACTGGCTAGTCCAAGAGCAAACGGCTCTTGTAAAGACTCCAATCCGTTCTGATGGTTGACAACTTGCAAATAAGTTGTGTGGTTTCAACTCACCATATCTGTTAAAGTGAGAGTTGGCTAGCCCACAAGTTTATGGCTTGTGGTAGCAGTGGAAAAACCATAACTAGTCCATAAGATTATGGCTTATGGTAAAGACAAATTGCAAATCCATATTAGATGGTTGACACTTTACCAAAAAGTGGATTGGTTTTCAACTCACATGTTTTATGTACAAAGAGTTGACTGGTTATCATCCACTCATGATTTACCTTTTTCTAGGTGCCAATGGGATTGACTAGCCCTGAGCTACGGCTCACAGGTAAAGGATATCAAATCCGTTGATGGCTGTAATGGTTTGCCAAAAAATTATGGTATTTCAACTCACCAATGTTTCACTGTATTGAGGTTGATATGGTGGATTCAGTTGACCATGGACATTACACCTTTCTGGTGGCAATAGAACTGGACTACTCCGAGTTAATGGCTAACTGTAAAGAGACATCAAAACCATTTAAAATTTTCGATGATTCACCTCTCACAGGAGTTAACACACCTGGAAGTGATGAGAATAGACTGAAACTTTATGATTTGATGTACAACATTGTCAATATTGCTGATACACTGGATTGATGAAGAGCCTTGAAGACTAGTTGCTGTCAAGATTTGAAGACTTGAAGACATATTATTTTGAAGACAGAAGTTCAAGACAATCCTCTAAAGCCCAAAGTGAAGCCAAAGTACAAAGAAACTTGAAGTTCATGAATGAAGATCAAGTTAGGGGAGGATTGTTAGGAAAATATTGTAAACAGACTTAATACTGTTAGTATTAAAGTTAAGTCTGTTAATTATAGTTAGTACTGATAGCTGAATAGTTAGTACTGTTAGTATAGAAGTTAAGTCTGGTAGAGCAAGTTAAGTCTGCTAGCATTAACTTAAGTCTGGCAGTATTAAAGTAATTATGCTTGGTCAGACAGTTAAGTCTGTTGTAATTTTAGTAATAGTTATCAATTTAGCGTTGATTTAGGAAGAGATAAGTATTATCTCTTAACGCGTTTAGGGTTCCTTAAGCCTATAAAAGGAACATAGAATAGTATTGTAAAATCACTGAGTTGGTTTGAGTATTTCTCATCAAATGTAATAGTAATAGCAATTTTAGTATTTGTTCTTGTGTTCATCTTGGTATAGATATTGATATTCCGCGTCAATATTTATATTCACAGTCATTGTCTCTCATAGTATCTTTGGATTTATTCAAAGGACTATAAGTCGTTCAAGGCTCATTCAGATCCTGTTAATAAGGACCTACAGTGTATAAGGGAAGAATGCCGACTAAGATTGAGCTAACACTGGAACAATCACAACAAGGTGTTAGTAATGACGTCTTGGTAAGTATTGAAGGGGTTGAAGAATTAAAAAGAAATGTATGGATAAAGGGTGAAAAGAAAGAAGCCCTCCACACAACTTAGGCAGAAACTGGGTCAATACATATGCTGTCAGAATCACAATGTTGATTGCTGACATTGAAGACGACATCATGGACCCAGTGATGCAATGCACAACCCTTCCCAGCCATTCGGGTTTCTCTCAAAAGAAACTTGTCTCATTTGTCACGGAGATACACACGACTTCTATTGACTTTCTCACTCTGAGTTAGTTGATATTGAATAGGTGGCAGTCTGCTCCAGCCTCCGATTACTAAAACCAAAATGCACTAATCGAGTCTAGAGCCAAGAGATCTATAAATAAATCTCATTAGGAAAACATTCCCATTCTAAACACTGTGATTCACCAATAGTTCACAAGCTGTTCAACAAGTCCGACCTAATGCATTATCCTTATGATTGTGCCAGTTCATCCGTGTGATACTTATGTACTCACAATGAAGATGGAAAACCTGCTTGAGCCAACATCAAACAAGCTCTTGGTAGGTGACTTATGAGATTCTATATGAATCAAACTTGTGTCAACTGGAAAGAAACGATGGTGCGATTCAATGTTAATCAAACTTGTTCCAGGAAATGAATTGATGGCTTAATCAGAAAGATAGTAACTATCTGATTCACTCTTACCGTGTTGTCTGCTTTGAGACGTTCCAGTAATGAGAACAAGCAAGCATGGTAATCTTACATCCGTGTTCGAAGGACCCTTCGCTTGAGTTGAACCCTGTTAAGGAGATTCTTTGAATCTACCTGATCACAGGTACAATATTTATACTGTAAAACGGTCCTATAAAACCGGTGGTTAATCTAACCAAATCCGGATGAATAACAAAGCCATATTCGTCCACACGCTTCATTGCTAACTATTTTATTAAATTTATCTCAGGAAACATAAAGTTGGAGCTTGGTGATGCACCTCATTCCGCTGGAGTCTGATTCATTACCACATGCTCATTGCTCAAACTCAAAGCTTAATATAAGCTTCAAGATTCAAGAATCATGAAAGCTCCAGAATTAAAGACAATGACTTCTGCACAAACTTGATATACAAGATCTTTCCTTCAAAGATATCAAGTCTTCAATGGGAGATTGTTAGCAAGCTTCAAGATGATGCGAAGTATGCATGTGGTCAAGATACAAGATCGTAAGGTGGCAAATACGATCAAGACGGAAGGATAAAGATTTAAAGATCTCGGATGAAAAAGACAAAGTCAAAAGACAATGACAAAGGCTAAAGATCAAAGATCACAAAGCATGAAGGAACAAGCCTACAACGTAGACAGAGACAAAGATCACAAGAGCTCAACAACAAAAGCAATCTCATTGATCTCACGAAGGAGTGTCACAATGAACTCACTTCGGGGGAGATTATTAGCCTCAAAATATTGAGTCGAACAAGGAAGTTCGTTCATTAATTATATTAGGTCTCGGTCATTAATTAATTATACGTTGTAATAGGCTAGACGGGTAAACGGGCTCTTTATGTAATCTAATCGGTCACGTGTATCGGGCGAAAGCCCAAGTAATCCCAAGCCCGGCCCGTAGAAACACAAAGGCATGAAAGCCTCTTGGTTTTAACTATAAATACCCCTCTCCAAGGATGGAGAGGGTGTTGGTCTCATTTGTAATTTTTGCAAGTTAATCAACCATTCTTATCTTCTCACTTTATTTCTCTCTCTAACTTCTCTCTAAAATTCTTCTTATCTTTATTTCTTGTTCAAATGGTGAAGTAAAAGTGATATTGGGTTACCAACATATGTGTTAAGCTCTTTAATGCCTCTATAGGAACAGATAAAGGCTCCTCATGTTCAGAAGCTAATATATCTTCCACCCAAAGTCAGAAGCGTATTACTATTTACTTTTTTTAATGCACACTGAGACATATATAATCCAGGATAGATGGACGCCTAATATACAATTTTTAAAAATATATATGAAACAAACCTTTTAAATTTTAATGCACTAAAGATAAGTGGAATAAAAGTCAAAGTGGAATCTCAATTTGTTCAAAAATATTAAATTCTCGTCTAAAAGGGCTTTTTTATACCTATGCAAATATTGCATGAAAGACGAACTGTAGATCTACCCCCTTAATCTAAAAAAACTATAAAAACAGCATCATAATAAAATTTAAACAATGTATAATTTATATAAAAGGAATACGCCATCTGATACTTTTTTGATGTACTGATTATCTGAATATAAGCAAATCCAAACACGTGGTCATATAGTGTCGAATTCATTATTTAGTATAATTATAGCGGATGAGGGTGTGGATCGCTGTGAAAATACCAATCAAAATCAGCCACATCAGCATCAGCAACCCATAACAACTCGCTGACGCAATCCACTGCATCACAGCAACCAGCATTAGCAAAACGCTAAAACAGCAAAAAAATTAGTAACCATATTAGGAATAGTACCATGTCAGATAGAAACAAAGACAATCGTTCTTTGAGGTATCCAGTCAAAAAGTTGAGCAACTTGTCCTACGATCGACATAAAAGATCACTAATGCTAATTAATTATGTATTTTAATGAAATTAATAATTGTCCTTTACTCATCTCTCCCGTAGTTGGTAGATATATGTTTTTACTAATTGTTAGGAATTAAAGGGCTTCTACAAGTTTATACTGCTGGAAGGACTTAGTGCTGCTATTGAAGATTGAAGAATATAAACTAAGTCATTAGTACTGCCAATTGTAGTATTAGTACTGCTGGTTACAGTTAGTACTGCCAGTACTAAAAGATAGTCACTTAGTACTGCTAGCTTTGTATTAGTACTGTTAGTATAGAATGATTAGTATTGCTTAAGTGATATGCATGAGATATATTAGGGATAGATATGCATGATCACTTAACGCGTTTTGTAAGCTCATTATTGTTTCCTTGGTGTATAAAAGGAACCCTACGGCACTAGTTAGATATACAAGTTTCACAAATATTAATAGTTAGTAATCTGTAACCTAGCAGATTAATAGTAATCAAAGTTCTGTTTTATTCATTGTTCTTCTTAGCAATATAAGTTAGTTTCCGCATAGCTTATATTGTTCATAGTCATTGTTTCTCTTGTAGTTAGTTTGGATCTATCCAGATTGGCTACCACCCTTAACAGGCTAAAAAGATCTATTAAGTCTGGGATCTAAAAGTGGTATCAGAGCTTGTAATCGTCTGAACCTTTCGTCCCATGGTATAGATATTCAGTCAATCTCGTGTCCTTCTTGTAATGGTAACATGGAATCCTCTAATCATATATTTTTTAAATGTGACATCGCTTTGGAGGTTGGAGACTTGTTCGTATATGGTGCGATATCACTAGTCCTACTTTTACTTCTCTTCAACATTGGAAGAATTGGATCGGTTTGTGGCAAGCTTCTAAAGAGAAGAAGCATCGTTTATTTGTTATCTTCGTTTCGTCTCTTTGGTGGCTTGAGAGATTTCGCAATAGTGTCACTTTTTGTTCACACCAGATGAGGAAAAGTGACATCTTCGACAACATTCAATCTTGTTCTTTCTCATGGTTGTATCACATGGGTCATATCACATGGGTCATATTGATTGCAATTGGGCAGATTGGCTAAAGTCTCCTTTGTTGATAGCGGATTCTGGCAGCCGTTGATGTTGGATCTTCCTGGTCCTTTTATTTTCATGCCTTTTTCATTGTTTTCGTTCCTCGAGGCTTGTTTGGGGTTGCGTCAAAAACATTCATGAGTGAAAACCGATGGCGCAGCCTCCGAGAATGAGGATTTTTCTCTTGTCGAGTAATTGGCAAGAGTTTTTTCATCTTTTTTGTAGCCCTCGCAGTTAAAGTCTCGAGAGTTTCCTAGGTTGTATTGCTTTGTTTCTTCCCAGTTTTGTTTGTACTCTTGAGCTTCTAGCGCCTTGCTAGTTGCCTTTTTCATATATACATTATCTATCTGCCGTTAAAAAAATAAGTTTAACACTGCCTAGACGTAAGGTGCAATAGCTTAACTAGATTAGTCAATTCGACATTTTGTGTTACAATCATCGTGACTACGTTGCAACCATAATATCATATGTTCATCACATTAGACATATTTATCTTATCATATACACATCTTTGGTAAGTTGTTTTACATATTTATCTGCGATCAAATTACCAATAGGAAAGTTAAGTTTACACATTAACTACCTTGCTATATATATTGATCTCTCTTTGGACAACGGGGTTATGATTTTATAGAAAGTGTGCAAATATTGAAAAGTCTAAAAAGTTATCACTTAACAAGTGTCACATTTTGCTTTTGTTAGCTCTTTTTTAGCTACTTTCACTATTAAGTGATGAATATTGGAATCTAACTAATGAACATTACGATATCTTTAAATATATTTTTTAAGAAGCTGATGAACAATATGATTTTGTTTAGAAAACTGATGAACATAGTAATAACAAAAAAATTTGTTTTTCAAAAAAAAACTGATGAAGAACGTGATCTAACTAATAAACAGTGTGATATTGTCCATAACAATGATGAACTGATCAACAACCGGATCTAACTTATGAACATTGTGATGTAATTGATGAACAATATCAAATAAAATTGATGGACATTGTGACAACAAGAAAAAAAATCTACAAAAATAAAACCGATGAACGATGTGATTTAAATGATGAACATTGTGATGTTCCTCATAAAAAAACTGATGAACTGATGGATTGATGGACAACGTGATCTAACTGATGAACATGTGATATAATTGATGAACATTATGATAAAAAAAAGTTCTTCAAAAAGAAAACCGATGAACAACTTGATATAACTGATGAACATTATGATGTTGTTATTAAAAAAAACTGATAAACTAATGAACACGTATTGTAGATTCGAAGTTTTATTCATCAAAATTTTTATTTTTTTCGTAAATATTAAAGTTTTTATGAATTACTAAAACATTTATACTAAAGTTAACATCTTCAAACTCAAAAATCATAAAAAAATTTCATTGAGATATTTCATCGAACACCTTATGAGTGTTTTTATGAACATATAATTTCTTTGAAAATTTATGAGAAAAACTTAATATAAAGAAAATGAAGAGTTTATGTTAATTTATGGTTTGTTGACTAGGGTTCACCATAGAATTTTGAATTTTTTTTATGAAAAACATGAGAAAATTTAAAGAAAAATACCGTAAAATTGAAACTATTAGATCTCAAATTTAAAGAATTATATTATGAATTGATGTAATTAAATCACGAATTAAAGTAATTAACTATAGAATTTAAGTATTAGACCATAGATGAAAAAATAAAATATAAAAGGAGGTTTCGAATGAAGGAGGAAATAATGAAGCTACGTACTATTAGTTTGAAAATAGGGGGAGGACATGATGTATTACAAGCCAGAACACTTTTTAAACTCTTTATTTTGGTTGCACTTTCTATTTGAGCGCCCTCCTTAGAAATATGTGATAATTAATATGCGGTAGTGCTTTAAACAAAAGCAGGGGTGAGCTTTGGTGTCTCTAGAGTTTACGTGAATTTCATGGCTTTGTCTCGCTTAGAGTAAAGGGTATGGTGGCTTAAGCCACAAAACAAAACGGGTCCCACAGGCTGCCACATCAGCTTTTCACTCCCACTCAAAAATACTCTTTCACTCAGAGGGTAGGGTATGGTGGCTTAAGCCATAAAACAAAACGGGCCTCACAGGCTGTCACATCAGCTTTTCACTCTCACTCAAAAATACCTCTTCACTCATAACACACCTTCACCTCTTCACTTGGGTCTCACCACTAACTATTTTTTTTTTCTTTCAATTTTTTTCACACAAACATAATTTATTTCACACAAATTAAAAATACAAACTACAATACATTTAAAAAAACATTGCGAAATTCAAAAACTAATGCGAAAATTAAAAAAATACATCAAATTATACATAAACTAATGTTCTTGTTGATGTTATTGCAAAAAATGCTTAATGATATTACGTTGAAGCTTTGCGTGTGTATTTTTATCATGCAGTTCTTTGTCTTTTTTTCGTCGGATATCGCATCGCTCGACCCATGTCCTTAATATATTTGGTTGGGGACAAATATAACTTTCTTCGTCAAACTCGGTTAACGCATACTTTTGATCTTCTAAAATCATATTATGCAATATAATGCAAGTATGCATAACTCTGCGTAGCTTGTTGATAGTCCAAGCACGCGCCGGTTGACTTATAATACGCCAACGTCCTTGAAGGACCCCAAAAGCTCTTTCAATATCTTTTCGAGCACCTTCTTGTTTCCGTTTATATAATACATTCTTCTCTGAACTTGCAACCGTAAATGATTTAACAAAAGATGCCCATTGTGGGTAAATGCCGTCGGCTAGATAATACCCTTTTTCGAATGTAACCCCGTTACATTCAAACGGAGCCACGGGGTCGATGCCATCAAGAAGGTCGTCAAATAACGGAGAATTATTCAAAACAGTTAAATCGTTATTTGCACCCGCTACCCCAAAAAATGCATGCCAAATCCACAAATCATATGAAGCAACAGCCTCAAGCAATATAGTTGGGTACTTTTTATCACCTCTACCAAATTGCCCATGCCATGCTTTTGGGCAATTTCTCCATTCCCAGTGCATACAATCAATGCTTCCAAGCATTCCAGGAAAACCATGAATATTATTGTGTGCGGTGTATAACTTTTGAATGTCATTGAAGTCAGGTTTTCGTAAATACTTGGGCATAAACAATTCGATAACGCACATAGTAAAAAAATCTAAACAATCGCGTGCGGTATGGCTACCCATTTGTAAATACTCATCTAATGAATCAGGTGTTACGCCGTATGCCAATTGGCGTATGGCGCAGTGCATTTCATAATAACACTAAAACCCGGTACACCCGTAGCATCGGGTCGGACTCTAAAGAAATCGAAATGCGGAGAAAGAGGATGGTGAGTTTCAATGTAATTTTCAATACCTGAGACTATGTCTAAAAATAGTTTACGGCTCATACGATACCGTAACCGAAAATAATAATTGGATAATTTGGCCGATGACCAAAAATAGTCCGCCATCACGTGCTTCCGCTTTACCTTTCCGAAGATTAATGTTTCGGTGAGCGCCACCCGCTCTGTTTCTTCTATGTTGTTAGTTTGCTCCACCGAGCAAGTTCAAAAATCATGTCAAGATCTTTGAAATCTTTAACATCGGAATCACCACTTTCGGAATCACTCATTATGTTTATTGTTTGTAAGATGTAGTGTTTTTGAAAGGATAGTTTGTGATAAAATAGTTGATAAAAATGAGGTCGTATTTTATATGTGTTAAAGTGGTTAATAAATTAAAAAAAAGTATTTTTTTTAAAAATAGCAACGGCTATATTATGCAACGTCTCTTTTTTGTCTGTTTTCTTCGTCGTAGCAGTGGCGAAGGAGCCATTTTTTGGAGAGTGGCGAGCTTCAGTGGTATGGTGGCGAGCAAAGTGGCGAGGCCGACCTAGAGTGGGAGCTTTGCTTCGCCACCACACCCCTCTCTCTTAGAGCGCTCGGTATAGTAACCCAACCATCGACGTTATGCCTATGTGGTAGCTGCGTTGGTGGCGTTACTACACCCTCACCCACCGTTGGCCAACGCCGTTGGGCTCGACGTCAAGCCACCAACACGCATTGGTGGTTAATTTGAAAAAAAAAATCAAAAACACCCCAACAGCCCCTTAAATTTTAAATATATTCAAAACGCCCCCAATGTTTATAAACAACTAGTTTTTTAAAAATTCATTTTTTTAAACCCACTCTATATATATTATACCCCAACTTAACCATTTTACACACACAAATCACAAACACTCTCTACACAAAATGAATCCATACTTTTTTATGAATCCAAATGACGACGAAGAACGACAACCAACCTCTTTCGAAGTTGATGACGAAACCGACGTTTACTTTCTTCAACAAGCGTACTAGCCTACGAAAGCAACGTACATGGGTTGAAAGATGTGAAACGCACCGTCAAAAAGCAAAAGAATTACAGGACCGAGAAACGCATATTAGTCTTCAACAAAACCTTATGGAGCATATTTGGAATGAATTTGAACACGAAGACGAAGATGAAGACTTTTAGTCGTCGGGGCGTATGTTTTTTTTTTAATTTTTTTTCGCATGTTTTTATTTTATTTTCGAATGTTGGTTTTTAAGTTTTTGTAATGTGTAATATTGTTTAATGAATGAAATATTTTAGTTTCTTAAGGGGGTGTTATGAAAAAATAAAATGGTGGGTCCTGAAAAGTGGTGTTAATGGTGTTATGATTACCTCGGTATTTTGGATGTTGGTCATATGGTGTTAAAGCTGATGTGGCGCTGATGTGTCGATGTTAATGATGTTACGGTACCTAGAGCTCTTAGCAAGTGGAAAAGCTTAAAGCTTAAAGCTCATACGTAGTATGTTTTTATTCGTTTTAGGCAAGGTTATATCGGGGGGGTAAATATATATTAGTAAGACTCAAACCCGGTTTGTGGGTTTAGAATTCATTAGGGTTTAACATCTAATATAGTATCGGAGCGGGACTGATCCTCACACCTAGAAAGAAAACGTTAATAGTTGACAATGTTCATTCATAATGTTAAGAGTAAAGGGTATGGTGGCTTAAGCCACAAAACAAAACGGGCTCCATAGGCTGTCACATTAACTTTTCACTCCCACTCAAAAATACCCCTTCACTTATAACACACTTTCACCTCTTCATTTGGGCCCCACCACTAATCATTGTTTTTTCTTTTCAATTTTTTTCACACAAAAATAATTTATTTCATAAAATAAAAAATACAAACATACGGAAATTAAAAATACGGAATTATACGAAAATTAAAAATGCAATACGGAATTTAAAATTACAACATGGAAAGGCTTTAATCTGTTTCGTATTCTGAATCAAATTTCACCCCACATTCCATCCTGAATAGCTCATCATGAGCTTGTTCTTCCTTCCAATATTCCTCCAATTTTTTGTTATAGATTGCATTTTCTTTTTCCTTTTTCGCTTCTTCTTCTAACACTTCTTTGAGTGCCTCTTCATCCTTAGCTAGATGATGTAGCTCGTCCTTAGTGAGACCTCCTTCAGTAAGATATTCATGTTCTTCAACTGACTCTTCAATGGTTGGATAAGAAGACTCTTCAATTGTTAGATATGAAGAAATGGGAGACACTGGTGGTTTCTCAGGTGTTGGGGGATTGCTTTGGTTAGTTTTGTTATCCATAACCGTTGAATACAGATAATAAAGGGTTGTAGGGGAAGTTGTGTAAAGTTATGTGTGAAAATGAATCATGATGAATGGTTAGTTTTGTTATCCATAGCCGTTTGAATTCAAAATTTGAAAATATAAGGTAATAACGATATTTAAAATACAATACTTTATTTAAAACATTAAATTAAAACAACATTACATTAACATAGGTCCTAGTTTATTAATCTGATGACTCGTAATCTGAATCAATTCTGACCCTCCCAAATGTCAAAAAGAATTCATCATCATCAGCTTGTTTTTGCCTAATCTTCTCCTCCCGTGCTTTTGCATCCATTGCTTGTTCTTCTAGTGTTTCTCTTAAGGCTTCTTCATCTAGATGTAGTTGATATAGCTCTTTCTCAGTAAGATATAAATTAGCATGTGATGATGAACAACCTACACTTTCTTGTGAGCGGTAGTAGTATTTATCCAATAGCCAAGCTAACTTAGCATCCTTAAGTTTTTCAAGTTTTGCCGCCTTTCCATACATAGAAAGATTCAGCTCGTAATCTTTATCAGAACCTTCTTTTAAAAAACTGTCGATCAAAGCACGGCTCTCTTGTGAAATGTCATTACATTTCTCGTAAGCTTTTCTAAGATCGTCTTTAGCTGTGTATGAATTTTCAAATTGCAAGGCTAAATCCAGAATCGCGTTTTGACGACCGTTATCTTCGTCAATTAGTTTTTGAACCAAAGCTTCGACTTCAGAATCGGTATGTGGAAGTGAACAAGACATTTAAAAATCTTAACAAGGTATATGATATAATTTTTGTTTGGGAATAAATGTGAAATTTAGGTTGAAAGAAGTGGTATTTATAGTATAAAGAGGGTATAATTTAAAAAAAATTTAATTATAAAATCCTAACGGCTCAAAAATATTTAAACGTTTAAATTTTTGTCCCTTTGCTTCGTCGTAAAACTGGCGAGGGAGCCCTGTTTTTGCAAGTGGCGAGCAACGATGGTATGGTGGCGAAGCCACGTCGGAGTGGCGAGAGGGCTTCGCCACCATACCCCTCTCTCTTAGTGTAAAATTATATTAAAGATTTTTGTTTTTTTAAATGTATCTGGTATTTTTTTTTTCATCCACATATGTATAAAATTATGTACAATTTGTTTCTCCGAATCTGGTTACTTTATGTTTTTGACACTCATAATTTTTTTTAAAACAAACGTGGTAACTTTTTAATTCATCCACATATTTAAACCTGTTGGTTGTTTTAGGTTCGTGAAGATAATCAATGCCTAGCTAATTACCAATTAAAGTTACTAAATATCACTTGAAGTCGTGTAATCACTTTTCAAAGAAGATTATCCGACCCTATGCTTGGGTTACACGAATATCTCTTTGGGATAAAACCAAGTGTCTGTTCTTGTTTTAGGCACAAATCAAGAACCCTTCGCTTATAAGTGTTTATGTTTTATGTGTATCTTTCCATGCAGTTTGTAATCTTCTATTTATAAAAGATTTACTCAAACTCTAGTCAATGCAATTATGAGAGATTGATGGCCCATTAATCTCTTACATAATTAACCTTCATAATTGTAAAGATTAGTGGTTACATAACCAATTTAAATGTGGTCATTAAATGCAGTCAAACTTGCCACTTGAATATGTCAAAGTTGTTACAAGTTAGTTGAATTCATTCCAGCGAGGTCAATCCTTTAATGTCCTAAACGCTCAGCTAGCTCACTGAAGAGCACACAAGCTGAAGGGGTCATACTGAAACGACCCACTGATGAGATAACCCAATGAGGATACATCCCCTGATGGATATCCTTCAGCTTACTACTCAAGGAGTACAAAGCTGAAGCCATCGGACTGATGAATATCATTCAGTCCAAAGTTACACTCACTGAAGAGCGAATTCACTGAACTTCATCAGTGACTTGAATTCCCTTTTACCACTATCAGAGACAGGGTGTTCAGTGACCTATGAGAGTACACTTTCTACCTCCAATCCCATTACCCGGTATGAAATGAACCCACAATTGAACTAAATTTCCAACAATCCTCCCTAATTTAGTACAATTCCTTTGCATGAAAATTAAACATTAAACAACAAGTGCATAAACAAAAATATTCCTGAGGATTGAATTTCCATCTTAGTACATTACACGTTTAAATATTCGAGAGTCAGGGTGTTTTAAGAATTGAACCCTTCAGCCCATTTGAATACCTGAAGATAAAATACACAAAAGTTTTAAACACTTAAACGCTCCTGACACTATACAAGCCATGTGTCCATATCCAGTTCATAAATGTTGTAAGAACTAAAAGTCCAGAGCTCCTTGAAGCGGCAAAATCTCAACATTCATATAGGTGGTTCCTCTTTATTCATGCTCGTGCTAAGCAAATTTTCAAACAAATTAACCATTAAGAAGTAAAGACTTCATCCCCCTTTTCAGCAGGTTCCAAGCACATCCTTAGGATGATATGTAAATACACGTGCTGGAGTCCACTGAATGTTCAGCTTTCCACATTGAACTCAGCTACTCGGTTTCCTCGGTAGGGAGTTGAGTGTCCTAGCGTTCAGTGACTAAGTTGGACTTTAAACCCATCCCTTCAGCAGACTTTTAAACCAAGTCTCTAGCCAGTCTCTTCATGAATTGATCAATTATGTTTTGTTGAGACCTCACAAACTCTATAGATGGCACCCCATTCATGATAAGTTCATGAATCATGCTATGCCTGACACCTAAGTGTCTAGACTTCCCATTGTATATATTTGGCTATAAGCCTTTGCCAATGTAGCAGTACTATCACAACAGATAGATAGAGGTGCTATAGGTTTGGACCATAATGGAATCCCTAGGATCATGTTTCTCAACCATTCAGCTTCCTTACCAGCAGTTTCTAAGACCACAAATTCAAATTCTATAGTTGAACTGGTGATGCAAGTTTGCTTCTTGGAAGCCCAAGAGATTGCACCTCCACCAAGAAGGAATACCCAGCTAATGGTAGACGAATTGTCTTTGGTATTGCTGATCTAGTTTGCTAAAGTGTATCCTTCTAAGACTAAAGGATAGCCAGTATATATCAAACTGTAATCCATAGTTTTCTATAAATACTTCAGTACCCTCTGAATTGCTTGCCAGTGCTGAGTACCGAAATTACTAGTGTACCTACTCAGTTTATCCACTGCAAAAGCAATATCAGACCTTGTACAACAACAAGCTTCCAATCACCCTAGAATACTCAAGTTGAGATACAGCCTGGCCATTATTGGGCATCGACTTCTCACTTGTATCCATAAGAGTACTCATTGGAGTACAATCAAAGTAATTGAATTTTTTCAGTACCTTCTCTATATAACGAGACTGAGAAATTGCCATTCCATTACTTTCATGTTTAATCTTTATATCAAGGATAATATCAGCCTCTCCCATGTCTTTCATGGTGAACTTTGATGACAAGAATTCCTTTGTCAGGTCAACCTAAACTTGGTCAGTGTTAACATAAGCATGTCATCAACATATAGCCAAATGATGACTCCTTTACCAGATTCATCAAATTTACTATAGACACATTTGTCAGCTTGTTTAAGTAAATAACCACTCGACAAAACCACTTCATCAAACTTTTGATGCCATTGCTTAGGTGTCTGCTTTAGTCTATATAAATACTTAATCAAGTTACACACCTTATTTTCATTGCCAGACATTATGAAGCCTTGAGGTTGGTTCATATATACCTCTTCATCCAATTCACCATTCAAGAATGTTGTCTTCACATCCATCTGATAAATAATCAGATTGTAAATTAATGCCAAAGCAATTAGCAGTCTTATGGTACTGATACATGCCACTGGAGCATAAGTATCAAAGTAGTCTATTCCTTACTTTTGTCTAAAGCCCAAAATGACCAGTCTTGCCTTAAACTTTTTAATAGTTCCATCTAAGTTTAGTTTTCTTTTGAAGATCCATTTGCAACCAAGAGGTTTACAACCTTGAGGTAGATCAGCCAACACCCAAGTATTGTTGCCCATGATGAAATCTATCTCATCATTGATTGCTTCTTTCTAGAAAGCAACATCTTAAGACTTCATTACTTCATCAAATGTTTTGGGGTCATTCTCAACATTAAAATAGGAGTGTTGGTCAGAGACCTCATCCTTTGTTCCTTCAATTAAGTATAATTGAAATTCAGGTCTAAAGTTCTTTGGAGTCCTATTCCTTTTGCTTTTTCTAAGCTCAGGTTCAGGTTATTAAGCCACAACCTCTTTAGTGACCTCATCAGAGAGCACTGAACCACCAATGTCTTCAGTTCTATCTATCAAGGACCTCTGACTTGGTCTAGGGACTGGCGAGAATCTATTCTCATCAAACATATCATCCCTTGAATTAATTATTGAGTTAATTGGAACTAATTCATTAGGTTCAATGACATAGAACCTAAAAGCCTTGGAATGCTCAGCATATCCAACAAAGATGCATTCAATTCCTCTTTTACCCAAAGTTTTCAGCTTTGGATCAGGGAGTCTAACAACTGCCATACAACCCCAAACCCTAAGGTAGTTCAGGTTTGTTTTCTTTTAGTCCAAAGTTCAAAAGGGGTAATCTTATTCCTTTTGTTAGGAACCCTATTTAATAAATAGCAAGTTGTTAACATAGCTTCACCCCAGAACCCTTGACTCAGTCCTAAGTAGCACAACATGGAATTAACCATTTCTTTCAGTACTCTATTTTTCCTTTCAAAGATACCATTTTGTTATGGAGTATAGGGAGCAATCGTTTCATGGATAATACCTACAGACTAAAAATAAAGAGTATACATGTACTCACCTCCCCTATCAATTCTGAATATTTTGATCAGGGATCCTTGTTGTAATTCAACTTTAGTTTTGAATTCTTTGAATTTATCTAATGCTTCATCCTTAGTATGTAATAAGTAAACATAACAAAACCTGGAAGCATCATCATTAAATGTCCCATCATATTTCTTATTCCCTAATGAGGAGGTAGTATGCAAATCACATAAATCACTGTGGATCAGCTCAAAAACTTCAGTTTTACGTTTTACATTTTAAACATGGCCCAGTCTAGCATGCCATAAGATTGAATTAATCCATCTATAGACATATCTTGTATCCTCTTAAAATGGACATGGCCCAGTCTAGCATGCCATAGGATTGAATCATTCAGTGTAAAGGTTGACATAAAGGCTCAAGAAATATTATCATTAATAATATTAAGCCTGGACATCTGATTACACAAATAACCATAACCAATAAACATACCATGTTTGCATATAACAAATTTATTAGATTCAGTCACTTGTTTATAACCATAATTATTCAAAATACTACTTGAAACCAAATTCTTCCTAATATTAGGAACATGTAAAACATTAAACAAGGAAATAATCTTTCTAGAACTAAATCTAAGATCTACACAATCACGTCTATGCACCAGGGTTGTTGACTCATTTCCCATGTGAAGAATAGATCCATAATAAAGTGACTCATAGGTCTTAAACCAACATTTATCTTTACACACATGCACAATTGCTGCTTAGTCAACCTACCACGCAACATCATCATCATGCACGAAATAAGCCTCAGATACATATGTAACATAATAAACCTGAAGAGATTTATTAAACATATTCTGACCTTTCAGTGAGTTGGAAGAATCATTATAACACCCTGTGTTTTAGGACAATGTACGACGTTAATAAAGTCACCATTTATTTTTAGTATTGTACGCGTTTGTTTTTAATGGAAATCGTTACGATTAATCGCGTAAGCTAAAAATGATCAGTTAACGTAAACGGGCATCAAGCAATTTATTGTTTACGTCAAACAAGGGTTAAGCAATTATTTTGAGAATAATTATTAACGTTTCACAAGTTACTTTATCGGATACGTGAAAGTGTTTACGTTTCGCGATAAATGACAATTAGGTTTTCCCGGAACCCTAAAAATTAACGTACGCTTCAACAAATACCTACGTTTATATACAATGATCGAAGTTTATAAAACTTTATGCTTATATATATATATATACACGTCTCATAAGTATATACAAGATAATAAATACTTTACAAAATAACCAAGACATTACAAGTATACTTTATAATAAAACTACACTTTAATTTTTTTATACAAAAGTTTACTTACATATTTCTTTTATAAATCACAAGTAACTTATTAATAAGAAAATTAACTAGGAAACACATTCCTTGTTATCATGGGATGATTCCCATTAGGGGGAACACATAAACATAAACCATTAAACCCTTGTTTCCCTCCCCTTTTGTCCCTTTGTCCCCCTAAAACCCACGGCATAAGAGGCCCCCCCCCTTTGATTTTCTTGGTCAAACAAACTAACAAATATCTCATCACCTTTTCCTATATATACATGCA